>BGPR01002159.1:89881-119560 GCA_013235015.1 Araneus ventricosus
AATTCATTTCAGATTAATTAATTCATTTAACAGAGGAAGTTCATAGACCATAGGCCACAGTCACATAGAGCTACTTTAGTCACAGAAAATCACAGTTGAGTAATCGATTAATTAACTGTCCTTAATTAATTATTATTAACAATTGTTGATTTAATTGAGCTGTCTTTTCCATCGATTTAATTGAGTTGAGTTGGTTTTAGTTTCATTTAAATGAGAAAGGTAATAGAGCATAGGTCATTAGTCGAAGTCACATAGAGCTACTTTAGTCACATAGAACACCTTCAGACACAGAAAGTCATAGTTGTGTGAGGTAAGTAAGTCTACGCCCCTGAATTCCAGCGGCCGTTTCGCAGAGACAGCCTCTCGTCGAATTTTTTCCCCCGGACAACAATTCTCTTATCGTTAGTGTTTTCGTCACTGACCGGAAAAACCTCTTATTGTTCTTTCATTTTCACCTTAGGCCCTCTCCCTCTTGTAAGAAGTGGGATCAACAGTGTTGAAGGATTTTACAAACTCATCATTATAAAATTTGTAATATTAAATGAAGCACTGGGTAAAGAGAGTAATTAACATCATTGTGTTGTGGCGCAAACATATTGAAAGAGGAATATGCTATGCAATAAAAGCTAAATAAAATATCTGCCTTTTTGTTAACATTCAAAGAAAACAATATTTTCATCACAACTTTCACAATGGCAAAAATACCGGAATGAAGGATTTGATAAAACGATCAATGGTTTGAATTTAATTACAATAAATGAAATCATTCTTGCAAATTGTGTATGAAATAAATTTGAAATGTTCATTAAATAAAGAAAAAGAACGCATAACATTTAATTTGAAATCATTACAAAGATGATTTTCCGCTCTTTAAGATGGTATGTAAATAATCTACGTGCAATATATATAGGATAAATATTCCCACTAACTCTCGAAAAATCTTTAAAATTAAAAATTATGTCATCTACATATCTAAAAGCTGATTTAAAACTTAAAACAGTATTCTTTTCGTAATAATGAAGAAATAGATTTTCAATTAAAGAAGAAAAACAAGATCCTTTCGGAATTCCTTTAATCTGTAAGAAAATATTGTCGTCATTCGAGATGAAATTATTGGAAACGCAAAGATAATACAATTACAATTATTAAAGTTCCAATTACAATCTTCCCAAAATTCCGCAATCAGCACATTAAGTTCAGATATATCACTTGCGGACCAAATACCTACATGAAAAAAGCTGGAGAAATATTCTCTAAATACCTAAATAATATTCTAAGTTTTATAGAAGAAGAAAATTTTACTTGGATAATTAAAAATAATACTAATGTAATTGATTTTACAAAAAACAATGATCTAAACTCATATCGAAACATATGACTTTCAGAACCTGCTCACTAGTATCCCACTGAATAAATTGAAAGAGGTTTTAATGCAATATTATTATGATTTAAAACTTGTTAGACTACACAGAAGCTTATTGGTTCGACACAATTAATCTTTGAGGTCTTCAATAATTTCATCTCGAATGGCGAAAATATTTTCTTACAGATGAAAAAAGTGCAAAACAGAAAAGGTAATTTACCCTAAAGTGAAAGAATTTAGAATGAAAAATCCATACAAAACCCTAACAAAATATCATCGTTATATGGAAAGTATCTATATTAGATCTAAGATATATCATCAATATATTGCACTAAAAACAATACATACTTCAGTCAATAAAACATCCATTCTTATTCACTAGGAATTATAGAATCAATGTGATTATTTTTTCTTTACCTTAAATCTTCATTTCAATACAAACCGCCACTTAGCTTGACATTACTAGATTGACAAAACTAGATTTCTAACTTTGATTCAGCTTAAATTAACCAAATATTTTAATTTATTTTAATTTTAAAAAATTAGTATTATAGCTATATAAAAAATCTCAAAATAAAATTAATTATGTAATCAATTACGAATCTAATATTTTTATGAAATAAAGTATTTGGATATTTAGAATCCAATATTGTTTTAAGGAGTTTTTTTTATTTTATAAATCCTCGTCCCATCTGTGTAGTAATTCAAAAACAAGTAAATCAAAAACCAATTTGAAAGCTATTACATTATATAAGTAACATATAAAATATACATACCAAAATGCCAAGAATTATAAATATTAGATTAAATATTAAAATGAATGTTTTATTCTAAATGACCTAAATATTTCTTATCTATATGAACTCTTAAAAAATTTTTAGGCATTCCATACACAAGTGCACAATTATAAATCTTTTTATGTTCGCAATTCTATTATCATTGTCTGTTACTAAATTTTTACTTCTAATTATGTAATTTTTTAATAAATTCTGGAAAACTGATTTTCTAAGATTACTATCACAATGAGTAAATTTATTAATTTGAAAATTAAATGCTGTTGTTTTGTATGTGTTACAATTTTACTATCTATAATTTTTATATCTAAATCTAAAAATTCTGCAGCTAATTCATTGTCATTAGTTTTTATTAGTTTTAAATAGTCCGGATAGAAGTTAATTTTTGGTTTAAGGTCTATTTCTTTATTAAATACTGTCAAATAATCTATATATCGAAATAATATATTAGAGCTATTATGAATTAAATCTTTCTCGTAGCAGTTTAAGTATTTATTCGTCAAAGTATTGCTAGCTGGACATCCTTGAGGAAATCCTTTAATTTTATGGTAATTCTAATTATCAAAAAGGATATAATTTTCTTTTAGTTAAAGATTAATAAGAGTTTTATATTTATTTATGCTAATATCTTTTTTCAGACCAGAATCTTTATGTATTTTTAGCCAATTTCTTTGATTACATTTACAAACTCAACACTATTATTGACAATAATTATATGAATTTGCTTATTCAAATTCTCCATGATTGTCTGCATGTATTTATTTATGATTTTGACAGAATTTGTAATATATGTATTGCAGCGGTAGTAACACTTTTAAATTTAAGAGGACTCTCGGGAAATATTGGTGTTGGTAATTAAAGAAAGATGTTAAGATCATTTTTTTAATATAAAGAATTCCTAGTTTTTTATGGAAGGCTTGAATTCTATTAGAAATTTCTCTATCACATGTTTTTGACTCATTATAATTATCATTGTCAATTATAAGCTGATTGAGTAGTTTTCTGTAATAATATTTACAAATTATAGCAAAGTTACTGGGCACTTTGTCTATATAGACTATTCCAAGTCTATTTGCAGCTCTTTTATTTGTTTTTAATATCTTGATATCTAATATAATCACGAGATTTAAAGTTATAGTTAAAAAGATCTAATAAAGTTTTTTGTTTATATTCATTAAATACATCTAAAGGAGGACTATATTTAATTGTCATATTTAATATAAATTTTTCAATGTCTTTTTTAATTTGAATTTCAATAATTTCATTACTATTACTTAGAACCAAACGATGCTTTGTACCCTTATTCATTAATTCTCTAAATTTGTCATTTCTAACAATATTCAAATCTCTAGTAATTGCATGCCCATGATCTTCATTCAAGAAATTATTATATTTTATACAATTGCAATCATCACTCGCATTACTTTCTTTTATACTATTATAGTTAAATATCAATCTGCCTAATTGTTTGTTATATTTAAATGCAAGTTTAATTTAAATATTTTTTTAGGAAAGCAATTAATATGTTTATTTGGTATAGCAGAAAATTTACAGTTATCACATACTTTTTCTCCATATAAAGGAAGGTACAGTATTCAATATCTTTCTTATTGTAAATGTTAATAGATAATTTGAATTTTTCATAAATAAATTTGAAGATATCTCTAATCAGGTCCCATCCATGTGAATGTGTCATATTTTCCA
Source organism: Araneus ventricosus (assembly GCA_013235015.1). Taxonomy (NCBI): domain Eukaryota; kingdom Metazoa; phylum Arthropoda; class Arachnida; order Araneae; family Araneidae; genus Araneus; species Araneus ventricosus. The sequence goes on from BGPR01002159.1 coordinate 93,743, forward strand.
TAATTCACTCCTTACATGCTTATATTTCTTTTTTATTTCAAACATATAACGCTTAATCTTTTTCATGTTAAAATCTTTGTCAAAACTCTTACAAAGTTCCATTAAATATTTATTGATATCATTAAGATCCTTTTTATCTCTCTTATGTTTTGCAATACTATGCAATACTACTAGATTTTTACTATGCCTGTTTTCTATATTGGATGCATTTACTTTATAAAAATAATGAGAATCATTACTTTTATTAGCTACCACAGACCCCTGCTACATGCGATAAAATTGTGATTTATCTATTCTGTAACCATTATACTACTCTGTGTAAATATTGTATTATAAAGATTGTTAATTAAATTACATATTAATACGAAATACTTGTTTCATGATTTTATCCCGTCGTTTTCACGAAATGTTTACGGCTCGGTCCCGAAGTGCGCCTTTCTTATGATTTATTTAGAGTAGCTTCTGATGGTGCCATCTGTTGACAGTATATAGAACTACATTTCGCGTATGCGCAGTAAAACATTATTTACTACAAATGATCGTATTTCCCGTAATATTCAAATTTTTGAACTCAAATTTTATTAAATTGTTCCCTTGACGTATTGTCAAGTATTCTGTAAGTTTCGTACAATTCGAAAGAAAACTCTACATCTTCTAATAAAAAAACTTTTTGAGTTTGAAATTTTAAATTTAAAACCGATTTTTACTTATATGCGGATAAATATTTTTATTGTCTCACTTTCGGTCCTAGTAATACTCCCCAAGCTCTTTAAAATGACACCAGAATGAACCTCCTAGCTAAACGTGCTTCCACGCTACACTTATTCATAACCTTGCATTAAGCTAATTCATAACAATCACGCGCATGCGCCCAAACTGGTACGATGATGACACAGGCAAAACAAATACTGTGCTACAATTTATTACTGATATGATCTATCCGTCGTTGGGTCAACCATTCTTTTCGCATTATTAGACGCGAAGTTATTAGCAATTCAAATCTGACGGTATTTTGTCACACAAGTAAGTTCGACCGTCTCTCACTGTAACTAGAGGAAAGACGTTTTCAAGTGAAAATAAAAAAAATAAAATTACCTTATCAATAATCATACAAATGAAATACAACAGATAGTTTGAATAACTCTCTGAGCTCGGTTGGAGTAAGAATTTGGTAGCCTGAGAGACCAGGGTAATTTTTCGTTCATAGTAACAGAATGGAATCGTCCTTTCCTTTAACGCAAAACCAGAAAGGGGACGCAGGCCGCGTGGTCATTTGTTAAAAATGAAAGAGCAACCGTTGATTATCATTTGCGATCAGAACAATCGGTACTGGACAAAGACTTGTGAGTGAAATGCTTTTCGGGCTAATAATAATAATCTCTAAATGTTTTCAAAGAAGGTTCTGAATTATTTTTTGCCCAGTCATAAGTATTTCAGTAGGTTTTCGCACGGTCTGTGCTGTAAAATTTGGCTTATTTTAAAAAGAAAGCGAATCCATAAACTTTGACCAGTTATTATTCATTTGTGCAATTGACAGATAATTCTGGCAAGTAGATCTTATCAGTAGAGACACACTTATAAAGCGGGCAAATAAGCTAAAGACTATGAAAAAAGCAACAAATCTGTCAGAGGAAAAGGTGGTTGCTTTTATCACTCGGAAATTTCTTTCAGCTTCAGACATTTTACAAAGAAAAAGAATCGTTTATTTTAGGAGCTCTTATGAGAATTGTGAACACATAAGCTATGCTTTTTGAAACAGCCTTCTTTTATCATCCTGACAGTCAGTCTTTTGGGGAAGCAATCCTTGATCACCAATATCTCAAAGATACGTCTTATATTTGCTCCACACTAAATGGATGTTCACTAAGAATATGACATAATTACCCACAAGACAAGTGTTTATAGATATTAATGTGAAGGAAATGCGGTGCTTATTTTGAAAAAATAAAGGAAAGAAGGAATTATAATCAAAAAGAGTCGTAACTTTCTTTTTCGAATATCGGTAGGCTATTCAGGTTTATTCAAGTATGCAATGTGTTCAAGTCCCTAACACCTAAATTAACGTTGTATTGTTATTGAAATCAATTAGTTCCATTTTTTCAAATATTTCATAAAAAGAAAAGCACTTAGAGCCCATTAAATATTATCAAGTAACTCGATTAATTAGAAAAACAATATTTTGAAAAATAATATCTTCAAATTACAAGCTTATTTTTGAATATTAATGGAAGAAGGCAATTGTTTTTGTTCTTATTTGCCTTATAAAACGAGTAAGCCATGTATTATACGAACTTTGTGGCAAATGAATCTCGTTTGTATGTATGTGAGGTATAGTTAAATGTGGCGTTTGTGCTAGCAAAACTGTAAGCACTGTTGTTGAAAAGGTTTAAAATTTCATTATTAAAATTAATTATTTTGGAAACGAAACATATTGGTAGTATTATATTTAAAAATAAATTTCTAATTTTAAGATGCCGTGCCACAATATAAAAGGTTAAAGACCGTAACCTCTCTCTTCCCCTCACCCCCTGCGAATTTCCACTTCTGAGAAGCTAATGAAGTAAAGATAACACAAAGAGAATCTCCGAAAATTATGGAGTCTTAAAAAATCTATCTTCTGTTTTCCAGTTAAAACACAATTAAAACAAAAAACGCGTTCCTGGTGAGAAAACTTTTTACTAAATAAAGCTCAAATGTTCTTCATTTTATTCATATAGAGCTAAAGAATCTGGCTGAGACTAAGACATAGTCTTGTGCATATCTGACAGCATATGCAGTTAGAGTTCCCGTCTCATATAAAGCGATCAGGAACTCCTGATGGGTCAGCAGGAAGAGGCCCCGCCCAGCACGATAATACAAGTCAGCACTTGGTGGGAGCGGAATTCGCTCAACCGACGCGTCACCAAACTCCTCAGAAGCAAGCTCAATTATACAATGAAACTTTTATAGACCATTTAAGCAAAAATGAATACACGCCACATACCAATCGGCCAGTCCAATTCGCCGAGAGAGAATGGAATAAAGATTTAACGATATTGACTGCGTAAGTCTTAAATCCTGGTAAATGCACAAGTTCATGAATTTCTTTTACTAACCAACTTTTTGGTAGTCTGTCTCGTTGTTGAGACCAAACTGGACATTCCATTAGCACATATTTAATAGTTTCGTCTTCTCCACATCGGCATTTACAATCTTTACCAAACATTCGATTTTGGAAATCAATAAATATCGCATGTCCCGTTATAATCCCGTATATATAAGTCGGCACTGAGTCGAGTCATATTAATTTCTGGGTAAATTCACCTTGTCCATTTTCCACTTTTAGATTGCGTCCATCTGCACTGCCAATCTTCTGTTAATTTTTTATTATTAATATTTCTTATTTATACTTTTGATTAAGTGAACTGTACGTCTATAAAATCTCCATTGAATGCTTCATTAGCAAACAAATCTTCTCGATTATTCCCCATTTTTCCTTTGTGGGCTCTCACCCAGATTAGTTTAAAGTCCACTCTATCTTTCAACCTTTTCTTTATTTGCTATATAAATTCTCTGTTGTCGGTTAGGAATTCTACTGTCATTAATATTGATCTTGAATCAAACTCGAATTTAACGTCCTACAGTTCGTGGTCTAAAATATAGTCAATAGCTTTATGTATGACAAAAACTTCAGTCATGTAAAATGTATTATGATCGGATAGCCTATACTGCAACTTTGTTACTTCTTATTTGTCCGCATAATGAACAAAGGCAACAACAACTATTTTCCTTATTTTTGAACCGTCTGTAAAAATATGATGATCTTCAGTCATATTTTGAATGTATTCCCACTTTATTTTAATTAATTTCCATGGTCTTGGCTTGATTTCATAATCAATGCTCCTTTGATTCTGAAGATAATTTATTGCCTTCAGTTTCTTAATTTCTCTAGTAGTTTCTATTTCTGTCATTAATTTTAAATCCATTGGTCGCAGCCAGATATAATCTGCAATGCTTCATTAGAAACAGTTTTGTAACTTTTTGTACTTGCTCTGGGTAGAGATCACTGTATCTCTAGTACTTTATTCCTAATTTTTCTTGTATTTCTAAACCATGTCCCACAACCGTATGAAATCATTTTTTCAATTACAGTTAAATATATTTATTTCACTACATTGGGTCGCAACGCCGAAGTGGCTCTCGTATTCCTTCTTATTTTTTCATTGATCCTAATTATTTGTTGTTGCAGTGTATTCAAATGGTCCATGAATCTCAGGTTGGTGTTAAATTTGAGACATAGATATTTCATTTTTTACATATCCAATTCTTTTCCCAAATGTATATATACCCGGAAACTGAGTAATTTATTTTCTGTGTTTCAACATAATGTATTTAGTCTTTGCTTCATTGAAAATTAAATTACAGTTTTCCGAACATTTTTCCAGATTAACAATTGCCTTCTTATTCATTTCTTTAAATCTATACCATGCTGCGGCTCTCAGCAAGATGAAAAAATCATCCGCATATGCCCGTATATATACCTCTTGTTTAATCCTCTGGGAGGTTCGGTATTCATTGTAAAGCGATTCGAAAAGCGAGGATTGAAAACCCTTTATCTGTTTTAAAAGTGTGTCTTCCTCTCAACAGAACAGGGTCAGAGAAGATGTAAAGCAGAAAGCGCAGCAGATCCAGTCTCTTCCCACTCTGAACTATAGACAATGAGCAACCCCCGTGGAAGTACTAACCACAAGAATTCGTTTTATTCAGCTTGGAACCTATTCAAACTAAGTTTTAAAGCTTTCGTAGATCCCGCCTGAGGTGTGTCTAAATTACACTTCATGTCTTCGAGATGCCCTCATTCTGCATATTGTCCGTGTCCATAACACAAGATGACAAAAATAAACACCATTAGACCAGACAAATGCCAGACCGTTAGGCTAAAAACTGAAGGCTATATTACTTATTTTTCATGTTGTGTGTTTAGTAGTGTGCGTGTATATTTGCTTGATATTTGCAAACATTTCCAAGGGCGAAATTGTCCGCCCCTATCAACCCCTCCGAGTTCAATCTACAACCCCCGGGGGGTAAAATCCCCGGATGGACGCTTGTTTCTCCGTGTTGTTGTTGTTGTTGTATAATCCTTCCTTTGTGTGTGTGAGCTCTCGCTAGCTCAAATAAAGACATTTAACTTTATTACAGTCCGCTCTTTATGTGAATCATAAGTTATCCATTTAACGCCCAAACATTTTTGGTCCTTGTGAGCCGGAGAATGGCTCGGACCTATGGATATATGTGAACCTAATTGTGTGTGAAGAACTCTTATGCTCTTTCGTATTAGTCCTGTGTTGATGTGCCCAGTGAACTACGTTGACTCTTGTGTGGCGATCCTTTTATAACTGAGTGAGTACAAGAAACTTTTTCATTAAAATGTCAAAAAGTGTTTTAAACAAGAAAAAATCCTTAAAAGGTAACGTCACTAAAATTAAGGATAAAGTCAAAGGCAAATTAAACGATGCTGAAGTTCAACTATATAGCAAAAAATGTGAACAATTTTCGGAAGATTTAAGTAAAATCTTTGATAACATTTTAGCCAACTGTGAGGATGAAGAGACAGACAAATTTATTGAGGAACAATTGTCAATTCAAGAGGACATAGATGAAATTTGGCTGTCTATAAATTCGCAATTAATTAAGCCAAAGAGTGATACTATGTCACAGTATTCAAATGGTGAAAATGTGAATCTTCCCAAACTGTCACTCCCTTCCTTTAACGGAAACATTCAGGACTGGTTATCATTTAGCGACCTTTTTAAAGCTAGTGTGCATAATAATGAAAATTTAACCGGATCGATGAAACTGCAATATTTAAATTGATTGCTAACAGGTGACGCGTCGAGAGTGATTCAATCTATTACCATCTCAGATGCGAACTATTTAATGGCATGGACATTATTAGAAGATCGCTTCTCTAACAAAAGAGATCAAGTGTTCGCGCATTTAAAATGATTTATGTCCATACCTGCCTTACAGAGTGACTCTGCGTCGTCTGTCTTAAATCTTATAGATACCACTTACGAGTGCGCCAGGTCCTTGCAGACCTTGGGTTATGAGGTGGAAAAATTTGCGGAGGTAATGTTTGTTTACATGCTTCTTCAAAAATAAGATGCATCATCTAAATTATGGTTCGAACGGGAATTTAACAAAAGTAAAGAAATTCCAAGTTTAAAAGAGTTGCTCGATTTTTTAAAGAACTATGCGCGCACATCTCAATCCTCTAGAACTTCTACTAATTTAAAGCGCAACGAATATTCAAAAAATACAAGTCTGGTGATTTCTAATGTGAAAAATTCAAAACCAAAATGTGCATTTTGCAATCATGATAATCATGCTATTTATAAATGTGAAGAATTTTTAAAATTATCAGTAAATGATAAAATTCAATTTCTTAAGCAGAAAAGTCTTTGTTTCAACTGTTTTAAGGGTCATAATGCGAGAATTTGCAATTCAAAAGGAAATTGTAAGAAATGTTTTAAACGCCATAATACCCTGATCCATTTCGATCAAAGGAGAAACTCGACCAGCTTCGGAACTACTTCAGAAAATATCAGGGATGAAGTTAATTTAGAGCCTAGTCAACAAGTGTCAAACCACATCTCCCTGAATCCAGCGGCGAACGCCTTTCAGATGTTTCCGAACAATGACCCCTCTTTCGGATCCCCATTGCTTCTGGGGGAGATATCGAGTTACGGCGATGCAGAGAAATGTGTTCTCCTTAGTACGGCAACCTTGCTCATTTCAAATAGCGAAGGGGAAAGTTTGCCAGTGAAGGCAATTCTTGACTCGGGCGCTTGCTGTAATCTTATCTCAGAAAATTTAGTTTGACTATTGGGGGTTGAAAGGCAAAAAAAAAACAGATGCAGTGATTTCTTGCTTAAATGATACTTCCGTTAGAGTAAAAACGCAATTAAAAACAGACATTTCTAATCTTACGGGAGACTACATTAGAAAAATAGACTTTCTTGTGGTGCCTAAAATAACTGGAATAACTCCTTTGAAGTGTTTGTACATTTCAGCCCTTAATCTACCACCTAACATTACCTTGGCAGATCCCCACTTTCATAAACCCGGAAAAATTGACCTTCTGTTAGGTAACGAATATTTTTGTGACTTCCTAAGACCTGGACAGTGTCGTGTTCCCAATTCTCAATTAATTCTTCAAAATTCTGTCTTTGGTTTTCTGGCTAGTGGTCGTCTCAATGTGACCGGAAACCAAAGAGTAGAGTCATTCAATGTAAGTTAATTGCTAACTTAGAAGACTTGCATAAGGATATAACAAAGTTTTGGGAGTTGGAGAAAATTGAAAAACCAATTAAGAGTGTTGAGGAAGAGAAATGTGAAAAACATTTCCTTAAAACTTATTCGAGAAACTCAGAGGGTCGGTATATAGTCCAATTACCACTAAAGAAAGATCCTGAGTGTTTAGGTGAATCCAAAACATCGGCTTTGGGTAGTTTAAATTCACTGTGGAGATGCCTTTCAAAAAATCTAGAACTTTTATCTTTGTATAGAGACTTTATGCAGAAGTATGAAGCTCTAGGTCATATGGAGTAAGTTACTGATAACAACGAACCAAGTACATCTTATTATTTACCTCATCATGGGGTTTTCAAACCTGATAAGACGTCTACTAAGCTACGAGTGGTGTTTAATGCCTCAGCATTAAGCTCTAATGGTCTATCACTAAATGACATGCAAATGAACCGAGGCCTTACCCAAGAGGATCTATTTTCTATTATGCTTCGATTTCGCAAGCATAAGTTTGTTTTTTCTGCTGACATCCGTAAAATGTACAGAATGATTCTGGTTGATCCTCAACAGAGGGACTTGCAACGAATTGTGTGGAAAAACGGTGAAAATGATACCGTTAAAACTTACAAATTAAATACGGTAACATACGGTACTACTAGTGCACCGTACTTGGCCACTCGAGTGCTTCATCAACTAGTGAAAGATGAAGGACAGTGTTTTCCCCTGGCTGCGACTGTGCTGGACTCAGATTTTTATATAGACGACGTGCTGACAGGAGGTGACAATTTAGAAGAAGTGAGGGAGCTTCAGATACAGTTGATTCGTTTGCTTGCTAGAGCAGGCATGGAACTACACAAATGGAGAACAAACGCATCAAATCTACGAAGTAACATCTCAGAGGAGAAAGAATATTCCTTTTCGTGTTCCAGTGAAACCAAGGCTTTAGAGGAATTCATTGGGACCATCTCACAGATTGCTTTTTCATCAAAGTCCTTCCTAGTCCACAAAATACGAAGCGAGCTGTGTTATCCAACATCGCAAGGATATTTGATCCACTCGGACTTCTAGGTCCAGTGTTGCCAAGATCATTTTACAGAGACTTTGTAAACTAAAGATAGACTGGACTGACTCTCTGCCTGAACGAGAAGCCGAGGAGTGGGAAAGATTTCTGAACTCCTTGCATTCAATAAATCAACTATGTATTCCAAGACATGTGCTATGTGAATTTCCCGAAACATTAGAAGTCCATCAGAGAGAGCCTATGGAGCAGTAGTGTATCTTAAATCTTCAGCTGGTGAGCGAAACTGTGTGCTTCTTTTGTACAGTAAATCCCGTGTGGCTTCTCTAAAGTCCATTTCAGTGCCAAAGCTTGAGCTGTGTGCTGCGCTTTTATTAGCGCAATTAGTGAAACGCGTGTTATGTGCCATCAAATTAGAAATCAGTGATGTTTATTTGTGATCAGACTGAACTATCGTGATTGCGTGGATCCTACATGAACCATGGGAACTTAAAATTTTCGTTGCAAACAGGATTGCAGCGATACAAGAACTGACCAAGAAAGAGCAGTGGTTTCATGTCAGTTCCAGAAACAATCCTGCTGGCGTAATATCTAGAGGACTAGCCCCTGAAAAACTCTGTAGAAATGAACTTTGGTGGACTGGTCCAAGCTTCCTGCAAGCAGACTTTCCTGTGCCTATGAGTACTCCAAACTCTAATGATGATGTTTATTTAAGTGAACTTAAGACTTCCAAACCCATATTTTTAACTTTAAATGCAAAGGAGAAGGAACTCTTTATTGATTGTTTACTTAGTGTCTCTAACAGTTATCTGAAACAAATTCGTGTTATGAGTTTTATTTTTAGGTTTATTTTCAATATTAGGAATCCTCATTCACTGAGGTCAGGACCTCTAACAGGTGATGAATTAAAGGTAACTTCTGAATACTTGATGAAAGAAGTTCAGGTAAGAGAATTTTCAAAGGAAATTTCTGCCTTAAAAAAGGAAATTCTATTCCGAAGGGTAGTGATTTAAGAAATTTAAATCCCTTCATAGATTCTAATGGAATTCTTAGAGTAGGAGGGCGCTTGGAATACTCCAACTTAACTGACAATCAAAAGCACCCTATTATCTTACCTAAATCTCATAGATTAACAAAACTTATCTTTGTTTATTTCCATCATAAAAAATTACATGTAGGTCCTCAGGGTTTATTATGTGCAGTTCGACAGAAGTTTTGGCCAATTCATGGTCGTAATTTATCTAGAAAAATTGTGAACGATTGCGTTACTTGTTTTAGAAATAAACATGTAGTAGTTAATCAAATTATGGGTAATCTTCCAGCAGAGAGAATTACTCATACCTTTCCCTTTAATGTCTGTGGTGTTGATTTTATGGGTCCCCTTTTAGTTAAACCCGTAGCTCAAAGAAGAACAACTGCTCGCAACATGTATGTAGCAATATTTGTATGCTTTGTCACAAAGGCTGTGCATTTTGGATTAGTGACAGATCTAACCAGTGAAGCCTTTATTGCTTGTCTCAAGAGGTTTTTTGCCAGCCGTGGAAAAAGTTCTGTTGTCTATTCAGATAATGCAACAAATTTTGTGGGTGAACAGTCAGAGCTGAAACGCTTGAGTTACATGCTTAAAAAACCAGATGAAAATGTATCAGCATATTTGGATTCTCAGGAAATAAAATGGAAGTTTTCACCCCCTCGTTCCCCTAACTTTGGTGGATTATAGGAAGCTGGAGTTAAATCATTCAAATATAATTTTAGGAGAGTAATGAAAAATACTAAAGTTTCAATTGAGGAAATTCTTACCATTATATCTCAAATAGAAGGAATTTTAAATTCCAGACCATTAACACCCCTATCTTGTGATCCTACTGATTTAAGTGTATTAACTGCAGGGCATTTTCTCATAGAACGACCCATAACGTCAGTAGTAGAACCAGAGATCATAGACACCCATGATAATCGTCTATCTAGGTGGCAAAGAACAACAAAGGTGGTTCAATTTATTTGGATGCGGTGGCATCGTGATTATTTAAACCACCTTCAACAACGCTCAAAATGGCAATTTGAGAAAAATTATTTAAAAATTGGATCTCTTGTTCTACTAAAGGAAGATAATCTTCCTCCTTGTAAATGGGTTATAGGTAGAGTTAAAGATGTTATTCCTGGCTCAGATGGAAAAATTCGTGTTGCTAATATTCAAACACAATCAGGATTATATCGGCGAGGAATTTCTAAAATTTGTGTTTTACCAATGAATAGTAATGAATAATTTTTATTTTTATTGTTTCTTATTCTAATAGTTGTTTGTGTATTACTTGTATTTTTCGTTTCAATTAATCTTATTCATATCTGCATGTGTAATTGTGTATTGATATTAATATTCAACTGTACCTTGAAATTTTATACTTCAACCGGGGAGAATGTTTAGTAGTGCGAGTTTATTTACTTGATATTTGTAAACATTGCCAAGGGCGAAATTGTCCGCCCCTGGCAACCCCTCCGTGTTCAATCTACAACCCCCGGGAGTAAAATCCCCGGATGAACGCTTGTATCTCTTTGTGTTGTATTTGTGTAATGTCTTCTTATGTGTGTGAGCTCTCTCTAGCTGAAATAAATACAATTTAAATTTAATACAGTCCGCTCTTTGTGTGAATCATGAGTTATCCATTTAACGCCCCAACAACCCTTAAAAATAAATACCCGGGTATTTTACATCACTACAACTATCGTTGTTTTCGTCTTCAACCCCACAACCTTCCAACTCGCGTTGTTCGATTAACCACGACTACACACCGTTGCAGTGCAAACGGTAATGTTCGATTTTGTTCTTCCTCACGTAAATTGCTATGTTTTTAGTGGCAAAATCGCTTGTGTCACTTCTACAATTTTCTACTTCTTCTACAGACTTCTACTTTTTTCTAGAAAAATTATATATAATTATAGTAGAATTATTTAATAATTAAAGATTTATTAAAACTGTTGATTTGAATTATTTCAGCTGCAGAAACAGTTATATAATTAACGGTCTATTAATACTGCAAACCAATTGACGGATTTCTTAGCACCCCTTCCCTCTCTTATCTATTCCACACTACTTCTTCCGCTGAATAATGTAAATATAAAATTAAATAGTAATAGAAATGTCATTTCTATACCAAATCAGCAATCGAACCCCCTACAAACAGAGGTAAATTGCAACCCAGCTGGAAGTAAAATACCAAAATCTATTCTTTGAAATATTTGCTCTGTTTACGACAGGGCCATTAGAAGTGCCATTGTTTTTAAAAGAATGAATTTTGAACGTGCCATTGAATTCACATGACAGTGCCACACTTTCTTATACAAACACATTAAAGACCGGAAAATTGGTGATATTCGTTCTGAGAAATTCGAATCGGACTCACAGATCGTTAAACCATCCTTTGGGGAAAAGGTGGAACAGAAAACATTCTTAGATTTTTTCGATACTCCAGAGTGCAGTTTTCCTCTTTCAGTCAACAGCCGCAAATTCAATGTATTTTTCCGCAAAATGAGCAGTGAACCGTGTTTATTCTTTCCGCCACTTTGTACCGTTCTGAGCCGCAACTGGACAACAACAGGGAGTAAACAACTCTTACCTACTTCACGAGATATACTTCTCTATTTTGTTTGGGAAGGAAGTTTAAAATTGCCGTGTCCTTATTTATGCAAGTTAACCTAACAATGCATGAATTTTTTTTCTTCTCCAAAAATATATTATTGCAACAGGCATATGCACACAATAGAAAAATAATAAAACGCTTTTAATTATAGAATAACTACGTTTCCATTTGAGATTCCAATCCATATGTAACATGTCATGAAAGTAAGCATAACTCTTCCGTGGAATTGGATCGTTTTCATTATTTCCTGATTACACATGAATCTGCCAATTCCAAGGGAATCTTTATTTTGTGGAGAAATGTTAAGATTTTCATTGTTATATTGATATTATATTCTGATTTTCATGCCTTTAACTCAATATATTGTCTTCAGTACGTGTTAAAAGTTTAAGCACAACAATTTTAAAATAAAACTTTCAGTATCCACTATATTTCAACACGTCGTTTATATGAATACAAAAATGCAATTTTGAAATCATATAAAACATTATTAATTTTAAAACTTTATTTCTAATCAGAAGTTTTAATAATATAACAATTGATGTGTCAATAGTTTAAGCACAAAACTGCTTGTAAGAAAGTTAATGAAATCACACAAGCAGTTGAGCCCGTATATGATATCTAGGTTTATAATAAGAACCTGATTGTTAGTCTAACGTTAATTCAAAATGGATAGGTCTAAAAAATTATCGTATGAGGAAGTATCAAAAATCTGGTGTATAGGAGCAAAACAAAAGTCCATTTCTCTGAAATTGCAGCTGCTTTGCTTTAAAGAAGTCAAATCGTAGAATTTATTAAATATTAGCTCGAGCTAAAAACTTCAAACAAAAGTCTTGTTCTGGAAGGCCACGAGTGACCAGCTCCTGCTACGAGAGAAATTTGGCTTCGATTGGGAATTATAGCATTTCAAGAATTAAAAATATCATTGGAGGAAAATTATTGAAAAAAAAAACTACCCGTAGAAAAATTTTAGAATCGGTACACATGAAAAAGCGTAAGAGGCTCGATTACCTTGCTTGGAACCCCATCATATCTAAGCTCGATTACAGTGGGCCCAGCAGCACATGTCATTTGGTAATATGTGGCTTATTCAGAGATGAAAAAAATGGAATTTGGACGGTCGCGATGGCTTTGCATGCTATTGACATGATCTTTGTAAATTGTAAAGAACCAATGAGCATGCTTAGTAGACAACATGGTGGTGGATCTCTGATGGTATGGGAAGCGATTTGTTTCAATGGGCAGATATCTCTAGCCTTCCTCAGTGGTCAGCAAAAATCTGAAAACTACGAAGTACTATCATTTACTATTATTTACTTCCTTTTGGGGAAATTTTACTTGGAACAGATTGGACTTTCAACATGACAAAGCTTCAATCCATGCCTCCAAATCAACGTCACACACAATGGCTTAGATCCTACATGGTGTCGGTTTTGAACTGGCCAGCTCTAAGTCCCGATTTCCACCCCATAGAAAACGTGTGGGGTATCCTCACAAGTTCAGTTTATCAAAATGGTAAGCTGTATGCTTCAGTTGAAGAATTGAGAGCAGCCATTGAGGATGCTTGATTTGAACTAAATCCAGAACACGAGTGTTGTTAATGGAAACCATGTATTTCACCTAATTCAATTTAAAAGAGCAATAATTATGTATCAACTTTTCATTCTTACTCGACTGTAAAAATGTCTCTTGTGCTTAAACTTTTGATACACCTATTCTTGTATTTTTGCTAAATTCGATGGTTGAAAATATATTTTAAAGCATGATTGTATGAAACATAAGTTCAATTCTATAGTTTATTTTACATACATTAACACTGATTTAAAATAGAGTGAATACTTAAAGTTTTATTTCAAAATTGTTGTCGCGCTTAAACTTTTGACACGCACTGTTTAGAAATTGTCTTAACAAATGTGCAGATGTATTTAAATAATGAATAGCAACATCTTCACCGACGACCATTGTTTCCTTTTCATAAGTTTTCTTCTTTATAATGAAATAAATTCCATATAAAAATATTTTCTTTTCTATGAAAAATTCTTTGCCGTGAATTTCTCACCTGTTCTTTAAAAAAGAGCGGAAGTGACTACAAATGGAATGCATTTCCTCTCTTTCACGCGGTGAATCACATCCGAAGGACCATTCATTCCTTTTGAAGGAAGATTACCGTTGGAAAATATTTCGACCCTATTGGAACTTAGAAGCGTTGGGGGAAAAATTAGTCTATCATCGCTCAGTATAAAAACTTCGTCCTTTCCAAAATTCCTTTGGATGAAAGGATATCCCCCGCCCCCTCCCATGATCGCGTTTGAAAAGACTCACCTTCAACATGCTACTTGAAGTATAACGCGCCGTTTTGTGATCTATTCTCTTTTGAATACTGCTCAGAAAATATTTCGTAGCCTTCTGGTTCGAATGTCTTTTTCCCTTCGGAAGTTAACTTCAGAAATTCCCTCTTTCCTTGATTATTCATCTATTTATGTACTCGCTAATGAAAATTTGGAAACCGTGTTTCAGAATCGGGATAAATTGATGAACTCTTATTATTATTATTATTATTATAGTTTTTCTTTCGTCGCCTAACAAGCAACACCACCATCTTAATTTTTTGAAATTTCAAAGAGGAAGATTCAAATGAATTTTTTTTAACCAACAACGAATATTTCTAAAACTTTTTCACGTCTGGTTGTAACATGCGGTCTCATATTCATATTAGATCTTTAAGAAAATTCAGAAATATTCGTTATTGGTAGCGAAAAATTAATTTGAATCTTCCTCTTTGAAATTTCAAAAAATTGAGATAGGGGGTGTTGCTTGTTAAGAGACGATTTATTCATTACGTATTTCTGCAGAGCACTCTGGAGTATATTTCTTCTTTCTTTTTTTATGAAAATTAAATGAAACTAAATATACAAAGAAACGTAGGAAATAATTCCACTTTAGATCTAATTTTTTTATTATTATTTGTAGAAAAGCTTGTCATATTTTTCTTCAAAACAGAAAAAAATGACTAAATAATATTTCAGTTCCTTGACTCTAATAGTTAAAAAAACATAAAATAGACAATAAAAGACTTTTAACTATTAGCTTAGGATTGAAGCCAATTTCATCAATCGCTTGCATGAATTAGGCAGCTTCCACACAAAAATGCAGCTCAGGGGAGTTGAAATGTGGAGGTAGTGGTGAGTGAAATCTTCATCACCCCATAACTCCCATACGAGTCTGGAAAGATAATTCAAATTAGGAAAATTATTGCCTCGTCACAACGAACAATTTTCGTACTGAAAGTTTTTCTATGGCTACGATTGCTTAGAAGTTGTGCTGAAGGGGCTGAAAAGCGAATTTAAACCTCTAACTTCGACTCTTTTTATGAGGACACATTACCTTCTGAATATTTGTTCGATGGCTACGAATGCTTAGAAGTTGTGCTGAAGGGGCTGAAAAGCGAATTTAAACCTCTAACTTCGACTCTTTTTAAGGGGACACATTACCTTCTGAATTTTTTTTATTTGAAGCATTATTAAAAACACTTTCATACTATTAAAACTTAACAATCATAATAAAGTCATCTTAAAGAGAAAAAATTCATTTAGACCTGCTTTTTAAGTTGAAATTAAAATAATTTTAAGAAAAAATGAATTTTTAAAATTTCCTACTACTTTTTCAAGTATGAATATTTTTGCTTCAAATTTTATTTGAAGATTCACTGAAATATATTACACAAAACTGTGCATGAATTTTAAGGTGCATCTAATGTTCGCTTCAAAATAGTTTTTTTTACAGTTTGATGTGATGAAAATTGAGGAAATTTAGCACAACCTCAATTTATATCTTGTATATAAAAAAAACTAAACAACTGAGTGCTTATTGCATGCACAGTTTTATCATATGCATAACGATAAACAAGAACAAAAAATTTGAAAGATCTATCTGAAAAAGGAAAAAAGCCTTAACATTTTTAAAACTTGAAAGTGAAGAAAAGACCGACATGGAGAGAAAACCAGTTAAAGTTGTCATTTGCGCTTGTTTATCATTGGTCATCGTAAATAAATAACTAAATAACTTCTGTAGTATTAAAGGTACAATTTTCAAATTTTGATACAATAAGTAGAAAGGTAGTACCAATAAAATAAAAAATGATATTTTGGCCATTTTTTGGGTAATGTGTCCCTTTATTCTAAGCTTGTGACACCTTGTTGGAATGCTCTCGTCAGTAGCATTCTTTTCCATCCTCTTTCATCATCATAGCTCTCGTCAGTAGCATTCTTTTCCATCCTATTTCATCCCCATAGCTCTCGTCAGTCACATTCTTTTCCATCCTCTTTCATCCTCATAGCTCTCGTCAGTCGCATTCTTTTCTATCCTCTTTCAGCCCCATAGCTCTCGTCAGACGCATTCTTTTCCATCCTCTTTCAGCCCCATAACTCTAATCCTTATGAAATTAGAGGAGGAAATGGATGAGGTGAAATTTTCTTTTTCTTATGTCTCCGGACAAAATGAATCTAAGTTCGCGTTCCGGCTTGCTGGTAGGAACTTGTTTTTAGCTTTGATTTGTCGTTTAATTTTTTCTTTTTAAAAAAACAACAACCAAACAACTCGTTTCTACATTCACTTTACGCATAATTCAACACGACTCTGCCTTTGTCCTGAGACCATTCGACATTCGTTCCTCAGAACATTTTCGATTTATAGAAAAAGGTGTCCGGTTATCAGAAAGCGTAATCCATAACCATGCTGAGATTTCCCGTCGAAATGTTCTGACCGCTAAAATATTTTAAATACCGGAACTCCAACATTTTGAAACGATTTCCACTGACAAGGGACAAAAAGTCATACCTGCTGAAATAGAGGAGCAGACTTTGAAACCGGGACGTGTTGTATGTCTCAGATCAAATGTTGTATGTTTGGTCAAAAATAATCATAATTACATTCATCACAGTAAATAACATTGAAAATGCATGGAAAGTTCTGTAACCTTTAAAATATTCGGAATAACTCAGATTCAGAAATTTATAATCGTACAATTTCTTTCATTTACTTCCATTTCTACTAGAAAAGTTTTTTCATGTAACGCAGGTTTATTCAAGTCATAAATTTCAAATTTTTTGTTTGCACATACTAAACTTTCGAAAAATATTCAAAACACCCAGCTTGTAAAATTCGACTTTAGTACGCATATCAAGCAAATCTTAAGTCTGGCTCAAACTTGCTGACAATTACTGAATAGCCTGCCATATTTGGTTCTACGAACAGTATGCTCGTGTCAAGGAAAAAAAACACTCAGTCAATCTCAGTTTATCTCGTCTATCTCAGTCTTTACACAAATCTCTACTTTTTTAAGTATTTACAAAATTGCAATTACGTGTCTCTCCAATACCAAAATCTATTAATGTTGCCAAACTCGCCAAAGATTGAAACCATTAAAACGATCACCTCTTAATGTGGAATCAAAAAATAAAAGTTCTCACGCAAACGTTGTTTTTAACGATTTCAAGGAACCTTCATGCCATGTTCGAAGGAAATGTAACGACGCATTCGGTCGAGACTGTTTAACAAACACAGTTACAGACAAACTGACGAAATGCCGAATGGTAGCAAATAAGGCTACGAACACACGGGTCGTTTACGGCGAATTCGGCGCAGAGCTGAAAACGTGTCGTTGGTGTTCACACGGAGCGTTTAGCGAATCGTCGCTGCCAGGTGGCGCTGCATATTCGGCGGTAAACCAAACCGATCATTGAGAGAGACGTGGTTAAATAATGGAAGCGTTATTATTAGAAGAGGAGGCTCTCGCATTGATTTTGTTGAACAAACAATTACAGAAGAAAAAGCAGAATAGGAGATTTTGGACACATAAAATTGTTCAGTTAAGGGGGGAAGCTGGTTTGTTTGCGAATCTTTATCGAGAGTTAAGAAATGACGACGAAAAATTCTTCGATTTTTTAAGAATGTCTATCGCCTCGTTTGATTAACTCTTGGGACACATAAAGGAGAAAATAAAGAAAAAAGATACCGTCATGCGATCAAGTATAACACCTGAAGAAAGGCTGGTAATCACTCTGAGGTAAGTTTATTATTATATTTCATAACAATAGTTATTTAGTTTTGTGTTTGACCTTTAAATTCAATTAGAACTGATTTTTGAAAAAATACTTAAATATATCACAATTGAAAGTAGATTGCCAAATTTCTAATAATTTCAGGATGTGTCTAACATATTTTCATTTTTTAAAAGTGTACATATCTCTGAAGATCTGCTTTTTAAATATATATATATATATATATACAATAGTGTAGATTTTTATTTATTTATTTGCTTCAATAAAGGGTTTTAGTTTTTTCAAACTTCAAAAATACTGTTCAAGACCAACTGAAAAATTCTTTAGCCTTTTCCACACTAGTTAATTGTGAGATTGTAATAAAACTTTCAAATTCAAATTTTTTAAAGAAAGAGATAGATTATTACGTTGTCCAATTCAGTAAAGTAGTTTCGTGCATTAATTACCTCAAAAATAAAAAAAATTATATACACAGATCTGCAATAAACTGATAGCAGAAAAAAAGCAATGATTTTTTTCATTAATGTAATTAAAGTATTTGTAATTAAAAAAATGTCCCCAAATTGTAATAGCAGGTTAAAAGGACCAAAAAAGAAAAATTGGTTTTGAATTATTAATATCACTATACTCTCATATTTTACAATTTTTCTCCTAGAAGCCATATTTTTCAAGCTAAATCTTTTTTTACAGCACAGTTTATTGTTGTACTAAACTAAAATTTTAAATGACAGAAAATTATTGCACAACCCATGAAATAATTGCAAAAACGGTATAAAAATAATGCATCATATATAATAGAAAAAATTTATAAGAAGAAATATAAGTTTAAACTAAAGAAATTAAAATTTAAGTTTAAAATGACAGAATGCAGCATTTGTAATAGAAGAAATATATTGCCTCATTTTAAAAAGTTGTTAGTTTACTACATTTACTTAAAACATATTTTCAGTTAAATCACTTTCAGATTGTGTCGGGTAAAGAATTTCTAATGTTTGAGGTTCATTATTACAATTTGGATAGTTAATTTTGGGGAACTCATCTAATACTTCCAAAATTTTCATTTTGGCTTTTAATATCAAATGCGGCTGTATGAATTTTAATGCTGGTAACAGGGACAAGAGATACAACCTATCTGCATCTTGGTTGTTTTTCGCAATTTCTTGTCGATCAGTCATGTTTTTTCCTAAGACTTCAATTATTTTTTTTTCTATTAAATGGTTGTTGGTTCTTGATCTTTTTCTTGGAGGCGGTTTTGTTGCTTCTTCAGTGACATCTATGGAGGGAGATGAGACATTAAAATCAGTATCCCCACACACTTGCACATCAGGGACTAATGAGTTGGTTGTTTTCCGGAAAGCTAAAGTGTCTCTTAAAAACTGCAACTGCTGGCTATACATGTAAGGAGTTTTTTTCCGGCTTCCATCTCCAGATTTTGGCTTTTCACCAAGTTCTCTGCTGAACCAGTCTCTAATATTTTTCCACTTCTTTTGTAAAAGTGCATCTGAAAAATACATTTTTCAGTTCAGAGATTGCAAAGCTTTAAAAAACAATAGAAATAGATTGAAAAATATTTTATGAATATACAGATTGAAAAATAGATAAAAATATTTTATTAAAAGATGCCCATATTCATTGTAATAATTTTTTCCAGGTATTTAGCAACAGGATGTTCTCTAGCTGAATTACATTTCACTTTTTGTGTCGGAAAATCAACAGCAAGCCAAATTGTGAGGGAAGTGACTGGTGAGATATGGTCAGTATTGTCTGAAAAGGAAATTCCACCTCTAAATCATGATTTATTTCTGGAAATTGCCCAGGGTTTCCAGGATTCGACAGACTTTCCACACTGTATAGGGGCACTGGATGGGAATCACATCAGATTGGTGCAACCAGAAAACAGTGGCTCACTGTTTTATAATTACAAAAAAAAATTTCAATAGTTCTGTTGGCTATGTGTGATGCGGATTATAAGTTTACATATATTGATGTCGGATCATATGGCAAATCATCTGATTCAGGCATCTTTAAAAACTCAGCGTTATATGATCAGTTGTCAAAGGGATCACTTGACATTCCTGCTGCAAGTCCTTTGGAAGGTGGAAAACTATTTCCCTATGTCATTCTGGCAGACCATGGGTTTGCCATGTCTGAGAACCTTATAAGGCCTTATGGAGGCAAAGGCCTTTCAGACGAAAAAAATATTTTCAATTACCGTCTCTCCCGGGCAAGGCGGTGCATTGAATGTGCATTTGGGATAATGGCAAGTAAATGGCGTATATTTTATCGCCCCTTAAATGTTGATCTTGAATTAACAGAAAATGCAGTTAAAGCTGAGTGTGTTTTGCACAACTTCGTTCGGAGGAGAGATGGGCATCGAAGTGAATATGCCCCTGAATCAGAACAATCTGCATTTTATGACATTGAAAATGATTCAACTAGCAGGGCAAATCCAAAAGTCCTAGACATAAGGGATCAATTTGCAAAATATTTTGTAAAGAATCCATTAGAATGGCAAAATGAAAAAATATAAAATTGTATATTGAGTGATGTAATAAAAGTTCATTTTTAAATGCTTAATCAGTGAATTCTTTTCTTTCTCGGAGCAACCTTCATTAGAAAAACATTCTGTCACCTCCTCCCAGCATCTTCTTCTTATATTTTTATCGCTGTATTCGGGAATTTTCATGTCCCAAATTTCTGGGCGTTTTTCGATTTCCGAGATCAAATTCTCTGTAGTAAAACTCATTTTTTTTCCCTGAAAATAATAATTATTTGCTTAGTTTATGAAATTGCAACAGCAATACATTTAATATGATTTAATGAATTTAACTACATTAATTATAGCTACTTTTGGTGACTAGATGTTTAACCCAAATTATTAATAGTTTCGAATTAAATAGTCATCGAACTTTAATTTAGTTAAGCAACTCATTAAATTTTGAAATGAATAAGTTTTTACATACATTTTTTGGTAGGATTGACTTCATTACAACAATGAAAATATTATTATTATGAAACTGTATAACATGCATCAAATAGCCTAAACACACAAATTACTGATCATTTAAATTTTTAAAAACACTTAATTCCAATTGTTCTATTTCTAAACTGCTCACATAGAAAAAGCCTAAATCTAATCAGCTATTGAAATCAAACTCGCCTATCAATAATTTAAAAATTTCTTCAATTTGTGATAGTATTAAATTCCATACAAAATTTAAAAACTATTGCATGAAAATATCTCAGCATTATGCACTCACCCTTTTCTACTAAAATTCTACTGATATGCATGATAAACATTTTAAGTAGCAAAATAAAAACAACCTTTTCATTCCACACATACAATAGGGTAGATGTTCCAGTTTTGGCCACAATGGATCTGTTTTTCAAATAATTAACCAGCAATTTCAAATTAACTAATAAGAAGCATTCCAATGCTTTAAACAATCCTTATTTTACTATTTTCAATCTGATTGGTTCATTTTTCTCAAACATGTGACTTGTAAAAATTAAATGCATGATCATGTATTGTTTACTCATAATGTTAAGGTTTTTGTTAAGGAACGTGTATTTGCAGTCTTTCATCATCAAGCTCTCAGAATTAAATGATTAATCTAAAACTGTTACCCCTTAGTGTTTATGAGGTAAGCTTTCTTTTTATTGTGTTACATTTATTTTAACATTTCATATCAAAATTAATTATTTTTAAGATTAAATGAGTGGTGGTCAAAACTGGTACTGAAATTTTACTATATGTGCCAGTTTTGGCCACATAACTTCATTATTGTGTTTTGAGCCATTACATAAATTTAAGAATATCTGGATGAAATAAAATCAATTAATTTAGTTTTGTTTCTAAAATTAAAGCAACTAACTTAATTTCATTTATAAAATAAAAGTAACTGAGTTAGTTTTGTTTGTTTTCAAATTAAATAGTAATGGCTCCAATTAAAAATAAGAAGGCAGGTAGTATTTCCTTAAAAACATTTTGCTACTCACTATCTAAAGTCGGTAATGCAGTTAAGGCCTTTCAAAATGGAATGTTAAAAACATCTTCATTTTGAATGTTTACCTCACATTTATGTTAGAAAATTCCAACTTGAGGAACCTGACTCGAGTGATGAGGAATATTCTTTTATATGCATAGATTGCTCTACTTTTAAAAATGATTCTGATGAATTTGATTAATATTGCAATTAAAAATTAATAAAATACATATTTGTGGATATTGTTAGTGAGTATAATAATGCAAATTCTTGATTTGTAAGATTTTAAAAAACATCTATTATTTTGCAATGTAAGTTTATTCCTCTCCCCCATTTTTTGTTTCATATTTTATCAAATAATATGCGAGTATATGTAGTTAGTATTTTATCAATCAAATTAAATTATAGTTTGTAATTTATGAACCAAATTAAATTATTGTTTTCTGCATAACATATAAATACTACACATGCAATAGAAAATAAATTACAAACATTCAGTAAAAAGCCATGCATACTGATAAGCATTTATTAAGTGAAAATGAGAATGTGCCAATTCGCAGACAATTCAAAAGTTATATGTGAAATATTGTTCAACTGATCTAAAATAATAATAATTTTCAACAAGCTGTGATCTGTATTGTTGAAAGCAATCCATGGAAATATATTCTCAAATCTGTTAAAATTAAAGAAAAAAAAATTGCTTGACAATAAAATTCACATTCAAAAGATTGTTTTAAATTTTAATATATAGAAAAAAAAATTCTGCAATAATATTTCAAAGTTTATCCCGAAAATATGAAAAAATGCAGCTTGATTTTACATTCTCGTCCTACACAGATACACAGACATATTCGCTTTCATTACAAATAAAAGTTTTAAAGATTAATAATATCAGTGCATACAGAATATAATTAACCGTAAAAGTAAAAAAAAATGTTTTTAATCGTCTAAAAACTTATAAGTTTTCACTTACCTTCAAAAACAGATTCGGCTTCAGAAACTGCCATCCACCTAGGTCGAATGCCACTTGCAAAAAGTATCACGTCTGAACACTGTAACTTGTTTCTGTAGTACCATCCGACGATTTGCCGCCAAAACCGGAGCGATCCCATTGGCAGACGAGGGAACGCGCGCGGCGAGAGCCTGTTACGAAACTTTGTCGAGCCAGTGTGAACAGCGCCATTAAAGAACATGGGGTCATGTGTCGCCTCACAGCCACAGATTTCGCCGAAAACGACCCGTGTGTTCGTGACCTAAGAGTTCATTTCCTGATTTCGACCCGACTTTTCTACTTTATCGTATGCGTAATATTCACAGAGGAATTATGGTGATACTTCCGCACTAAACGTCGACACTTTTATGAACGTCGACGTTACAGATGTCGAAATGAAACATTTTTGGAATTACGTCTGTCCTTTGTATTGTGTATGTGAAAACTATATCTAAAAAGCGCAACGAGCTAGATGGGTGAGATTTGGCATGGGGTTCCTACACGGACATTTCAGCTTTGTATCAAATTTTGGATCAAATCCGGCAACACAAAACTCATTTTTCTTCACTGTAGTTTGAAACCAGCGGGAGTGGTCTCCCCTAAACTTTCTCGGATACTTCCTAACAAAGGTGTCCTACCCGCCCCCCCCCCCGGCCTAAAAACTGCGGAGTGCAACGAGTGTTGTTGATATTGTCTTCGCAGAACGTTGCAATTTGAAAGGGCCAAATAAAATTCGCCAAGTCAGTAAAATAGCGCCAAGTTTACGAAGGTCATGCGCCGATACACAATATGGCGCGTATTTATGCGTCATAGAAAAACAAAGAAAACGGAATATTGAACGCCTATTTGAACAACTTTTTTTTAACCGATTGAAACCAAAATTGGACACGGGTCTACAGTTAAGGTTAGAAGGCCACACACCAAATTTCATTTATCAAAGTTATTGTGTTATCGTGTACACAATTATGCGATTATACAGACCAACAGTCACCCATTCGACGAATTTGGTCCGAAATTTGAGACGGACCTACATTCCTGATGATAAAATAGTGTACCAAATTTTATTTATCTCGCTATTTAAGATTTTGAGTTATCGTGTTCACACAAACAGGGGCAGACAGACTTCCCATGGACGGATTTTGTCCACAATTTGATAGGAACCTACAAATTATGTGCCAAGATCGCATACCAAATTTCATCTCTCTCGTTCAAACCGTTTTTGATTTATCGTGTTCACAGACAGACATAATTCCAAAATTATGTTTTTCGGACTCGGGGAGGTCTGACACGTGGAGATTCATCAAAATATGGGGTCGATTTTCTCGACGATTGCAATACTTTCACTTTGTATACGAGAAAGTAAAAACAATAGTGACCGAGGAATAAAATGCAACCAAAAATAAGTAACCCACGCCCAGTAGGCATGTGGAGTGAATTAATGAACGGGCCTCTGTAAATAACAATATAGGAATCAGGAACACGCAAAATAGATCCCATTAGAAGCGTCTCCACTGCCAACCATCACAAGGAGGTACGTCCCGACATCGGTGATAAGATCTTTAACCAGCCGAACCCCCATTATTGCGCCTCCAGGGGCATCGAGAAGCTGCTTACTTATGCATCAACATCTCATCCTCTTACTCCGTCGGCCCCTGGAAGTGACAGTCAAAGATAAGTAATCAATGAAATGATAATTTTGCACTCTTTTGGAGTAAGTACTTACGGATGCCAATCAACAAATTTTGGCCGCATAACATGAATGAGCACAAGTAATTGGGAAAACATGTTTTCTCTCTTACAAATGCTTTAATATTTGATAACTAATTAAATTTTTATAAACGAACATAAAAGAATTCTACATTTTATCTAAATACCAACACTTCGGACAATTTTAGGTTATTGATTTAAGCAGTTCATAAGCTTCCTTAAGCTGGGAATTCACGAGAAGGCTAAGCTATGCCATTTGATCCAGCACTGTTTTTTTCCCCACTCATTTTAGTCGAAAAATTGGGCAAAGCATTCACCGATGTTCCAAAGTTTGTTTTGAGACAAGGTTCAAAGTCTCAGAATTCCTGCCACCCAGACTCCTCCTCCCCCACACGGGAGATTTCAAGTTTCATTTCTAGCCTCGACGCGAGGTGCCAATGTAGGCAGATCCTTTGTTTTGCCGCTACCCTCGCATAGAGGTCTCGAATTGGAATCGGCGGATGGAGTTTTAGATTTTAACTTCTTTTGATTCCACCAATTCGAATCATCTGCTCCAAATTTGACAGGTTTTCGACCTTGACGATAGGTCTTTCCCTCCCGTGTTCAAAAAATTCCATTTTGGAAGAGCGGTGAATGGCCTGCATTAAAGTAACTCGATGTTCCGTATATTCTCGGATTTCGACTCTTTATTCATATGTTCAAGAAAAAAAGTGTTTCGAATTTGCCCTTATTTCGAATAAAATAGCTCGGATAATCGTATTTTTTCCACCTTATAAGTAAAAGGTTTTTATCAAAAACTTTACTTTAACCGTTCTACGTATGTATGAAGTATCATAACTCTCGTTTGCAAGGTGATCAGATTTCCCGGAACAGTCTCTGTTTTCGACTCTTTCTTTCAGTCTCTCGCTGGACTTCTCGCTGTGCTGGATTTTCCTACAGGCAAAGTAGGCAACTGCCTAGGGACCCCGTAACTTTAGACCGACCGTGCCTCGATGTCAAGTGTCCCGTGTTAAAAGTTCAGATAAATTGATCACTTTAGCTTCCATCATTTCCTCTTGCATCAGCTTATTAGAAAATGCATCAAAGCAATTTTTGATAATGGCGTAATGCCCGGGGTGCAGGGGGGGGGGGG
>BGPR01002159.1:129560-173228 GCA_013235015.1 Araneus ventricosus
ATGCGAAATAAAAAGATTGCTTCCACCGTTGTTAATTGTTTAGAATGCCTCAATAACTATTAATAACAATTTCTGCCTTGGAAAGATAAAGCCATTATGACTTTGAAGACTGAAGTTCAGGTGAGTCATTTCGACAATTTAGTGACATAAGTATATTTCGAAAAGAAAAAATAATAATATTCTCTGAATAATTAGAAAATTGTCTGCAAGAAAGGTTTTAATTTTTTTCTGGAATTTTTCTTAATATAGAATTTTGAAACTAAATTACAATCTAACTTCAATTATCTTTGTCTTATTACTTTGTACTTTAGTGCTGCAGCTGTATGTGTTAATGTAAAAATTCGCTTTGAAAAGTGTTTGAAATATTGTTAGAATTTATTTAACTTAAATGTAATAATTTATTTTGTTACGCGCATATTATTTACTAACTTAAAAAAGCCTGAATGATGCATTGCAAAGGCCCCAGGTTCCTGGTTTATATGGCGTGAAGGAAATTTATGAAAAAATTATAAGACAGAAAACTAAAACAATTATGAACTGCAATCGATATGATCCGATCTAATACGAATTGGCGGCGGAACTGTAAAGTGGCAAAGAAGTGAAATTGCTATACATCGTTCTGAACTTAATCAAGTCAAAATGCAACCGTATGACTGACATATTACTGGTGTTAATTCTTCTTTTCTTGCGTGTTCGTTTTACGCGGCGAAGTGTGTCTATCATTCGGAATGCTTCTTGATCGGAAAAATTTGTTCGTAAACTGAATGGCTCCATATCCAAGATATTCTTCAACTGAGGTTTAACTGAAGCACTTCAAAGCTATTTTCTTGCTATGTGATATTTTGACATCTTTCATATCATTTTGTCTTTATATACAGGGTGTCCGAGAATTGTGGGATACATTTCAAAAATTAATAAGAAAATTTTAATAATGGTGCAACTACAGTTTTTTTAGATGAGAGAGTTTTTTTTTCAGATAGGTAACGCGCCGTTACGGTGATCCAGGTGCCGTAAATCTCCCATTTTTGAGAGCCATTGTCTGCGAAAATTTTAAAGCTAGAAGAAAGCTAAGCATGCATTTGTAGGGAATTTTAGTCTCTTTAATTTGTTAATTCCCATGTAGTGTGAAGACTGAATATTTTTCGAGATATTCAAGAAAAACTAGAAGACGCGCATCGGCTTCTGCCGATCCGTAGCCATTGCGTACGGAATTCTCTCGCTGTAGCAAATTAAGAATGCCATAACGCCGCGTTACCTATCTGAAAAAAAAAAAACTTTTTTTTATTTGCTCTCTCGTTTAAAAACGTAGTTGTAACTTTTTAGGCTTTTTTGTATTATTAATTTTTGAAATGTGTCCCACAGTTTCCGGACACCTTCTATATTTATTCTTTATACATTTCATTATGATAAATATTTCTTTACATTTTTATTCTTTCATACCTCAGTCGGTCGCTATGATGTATATGTATGAATTGTTTCGACTATATGGGTTAAAAAATTTCCTGGTAATTGTTTTATTTTCGTTTTTCTTTCTTCCGTATAACCCTTGAGGATGTTCGAATACACATATTTATCCAGACCTTCTGAAAATGTTAATCAACTTTACATCTCACCAGACACATTATACTTATTCTTATTACCCGTAAGAATTTTGTCGTTTACATAATGAGCGGGGGGGGGAGAGGGGGGAATCTCGACTAAGTAGAAATATTTTAATGAGTTCTTCATTGTAAGTGACTATCAGTGGCGGCTCTTGAGCTCAGAAACGAGGACAGCTGCGAGATTATATTTATCAAGAGAATACATTTTTAAAGATCTACTTTGTCTTTCAGTAGGCCAAATTTTTTAAATTCCAAAACCAGATCTGAAATTTCCTGCTTTTCAAACAAATTAAATAACCAGCATATATGGCATTTACTACTAGTTTTACTAACAGAAAGTTAAGTGAATGTTGATGTGACGGTTCTACTGAATAATAATAATAATAACAGATCTCCACATACACACTTCCCTCCTCGCCCACTTCACTCGATAACACTGTTCCAAAAATGAATATCTCCTTCAAAAGAAATCTAGCCTTCTATCAAGAGAAAGCAAATAATCTATCAACCAGATGTGTTTCTGTCAACACAACACAAAGAGATTGCCACTTTGTGTGGAATGAGGGAAAAAAATAAAAAGAGCATCTTTTTCTCGTTCAGTTGGTTCCGTGCCAGAAAGAGCTGCTCGCCCGGCAGCCCATAGCCCGTCTAAGTTGAAGGGAGAAAGGGTTGCTTTTTCTCTCCGGATTTTCTGCGCAGTGAACGAATTTTTTGGGGGGCAGAGTATTTTGCAGCTCAGACCTGCTTCCATCTTACTTGTTGATTCATTTTCTGTCTTCCTTTCAATTTTTTATTACTTTTTTGCATTTTCGTAAGTCATGGAACTCTGAGAGTGAAAAAGTAAGCCAATAAGATTAAAAACGAAAATAAAATTTTAAAAAATTCAGGGAGTGCTGCACCTCTGCAGCCCTAATGGACGAGCCGACACTGGTGACTATTTAATGTTTAATTATAGCTAATGCCAGTTTTGATAATGGATTAATTTTAATAGTTAAATTGAAATTAATACGTAATTAATTGTTAAATAAATTCAAACAGAAGAATAATGAAAGTAGAATACAAATCTTTGAAAGCTTGTTCATTCGTAGATGACCTACTGTTTTAAATGTGCTAAATTATCGAGTTATAATTAAATAATTTAATATCCGAACGTATTATTGTATCTTTAGTTATTATTTCCTTTTCTTTTTAAATGTACTTAAAAAAAGCGGATTATACGAAAAGTATGTTTCAATCTCTATAATATCTCTAATATAATCTCTCAAAAATATGTTTAAATTTCTCCTGAAGTAGCAATTAATCATTTTAGACTAATTTCTACTGAATTTCTGCCGTCAGTGGAATTTTTTTTCCATCCAGATATTTTGTCCTTTGCCCCTTTACTTTTAAATTTTTTTTATTATTATCTCCTTTTATAGAAGTGCTAAATCTCATTGCTATCGGAAAAAACTAAATTCTTTATCAAATTGGCTGCATTTAGCCGGACCTGGATTTCGATCTCTAGCATGTTAATCAACAGATTTTCCCCCAAAAAAATCACATTATCTTCCCTTAGGTTGATTTTTAAAAATATTTGATTAAAAGTGATAATCATCACTAAATGTCAATAGAATTTTTTTTAGTCTTCAGTGGTTATATAAACTTCAATTTTTTCCCTTATTAGGTGATTTTTGTATGTGTTTTAAAACCAGTGATTTTTCCATTTTAGAACGATCCAGTGCCTAAAGAGGGCTCACCATTGTTGCCAAAAGTAAGTACAGAAAATTTCAGCGTTATCTTTCGAATTATTAAGGGCGTTTTTGCCGCTATAAGTGCATAGAATGAATACAATACTGTTTTTATCCCGCCTGAGGACACCTCAAATATGGGGATGAGAAACCACCATATAAGTAAGTGGGTTTTCGCTTCCCTGTTGGGTACAATAATGGTAATGTGGCTCGCAGATAACTAGTCGTGTACCCGTATTAGGGGAGGTATCGAAGTCGAGGCTCGTATTGGGGGCTATTAAACGTTCATCCACAGTGCCCGTGTCAATTGTCGCGGCGGCCGGTCGTGCAGTACTCCACTTGCCTAATCTGGTCGGGGGGGTATCTTTGTGAGTACAAGGCTATTTATTATTATCTAATGATTATATTGTAACGAAATTGTCTTGTGGGAGTACGTGAATGCAATCCAATAAGCAGGATTTAAATAAAATAAAGCTCTTTATTTTACAAATATTCCAAGCTAAGAAACGTAGCACAAGTATTAATACAGCACTAGTAAAAATTCACAACAGAGACTAACAATCAATCTCAACACAGCGCTCAAAGGTTTCTTGTAAACTCACCAGCTTCCTTGCTGATCAAATTCCAACTGACTCTTCTTGGCTTGAGAGCTTGCCTTTATACTTTTCAACAGGAAGTGACTTCATTATGTAGGGAGTGACGTAATCTCTAGAAAGTTCATGAAACCAGTAGAAATAGATTGAAAGTTCGAGGTACTTCTAGAAAATTCTCTTTGTGGCCAAAGTCGCCAAATTTATCGCCAAGATTAGCATCTCAAGGAAACGACTTTATAGCTTTGTAACAATATTTATAAATGTCATTATCTGATGACTATTGTATATTGTATTGTAAATTTTTTTCTATGGAAAAGCTTTATCAACTTCCGTTATAACTTTTAAGAATGTCTTGCGAAATAGCTACTTTATACGTTCTGAATTCGGTAACAAATCATCAAAGATGATTTCAATTGGTCGAAGTCGCGCAATCAGGGCCAAAAGGAACTTTCTTTGACAGAGCGAAGCGAGTTCGCGTTTTAACTCGACCATTCGGTATTTAGCTTGTGTGTCTATAAATTTGTTCGTTATGTTCTTCACGAATATACGTGTTGTTCAATTTGTTTCGAATTTGGCATGAATGTTCTTTGAACTCATTAAACGTATGTGTAAGAATTTTTATATTTTGATTTCGTTTCAAGACGGTGCCCATTTTAATGGTTTCAGTGCTTGGCGAGTCTGTCACCACATTAAAACATTTGAGTCGTTTTCATAATGGCGAGACATTTAACTGTAATTTTATTAATACCAATGAAAGCAGACATTTAATCGTAATTTTGTTAATAATGAAACCAGCGGGAGTGGTCTCCCCTAAACTTTCTCGTATACTCCTAACACATGTAGAGAAAACTAGAATAATAAAAGACGTCAAATAAACTTCCGTCGCAAGTAAACCAAAGTTGGAACCACGCGTGGTTTGAAGGATCAAAACAAATTCAAATCCCCTGCGCATACTTTTGCGCAACAGGACATGGCGAGACTCCCTAAATGTTTGCTTCCTTACAAAATCGTGCCAGACTTGGTTTTTGGCAAACTGCCAAGTTTCGGAGCGTCCGTTCTCTCTCCAATACGCACCAGTAGGCATGCGCAGGGAGTTAGTTTCAAAACTGAACAAGTATGCGATTATACAGACCGACAGACAGTCAACCCTTTGACGGATTTGGCCCAAAATTTTATACGGACCTACATTCATGACGATAAAACTGTGTATAAAATTTTATCCATCTGGCTTTTCAAGTTTTTGAGTTATAGCGTTCGCATGACCTCGAACATGCAGACAGACAGACTTCCCGCTGACGGATTTTGTCCAAAATTTGATAGAAACCTACAAAGTATGTTTAAAGACCACATACCAAATTTCATCCCCATAGCTCTAATAGTTGTCGAGTTATCGTGTTCACAGACACACACACAGACAGAGATAATTCCAAAATTGTGTTTTTCGGAATCAGGGAGGTCTAAAACGTGGAGATTCGTCAAAATCTCGAGTTCGAATTTTTTGACGATTACAATACTTTCTCTTTGTATACTTCGTATACGAGAAAGTAAAAAGCAAACATTTAATTGCAATTTTGTAATAAAAATAAAAGCAAAATTTTAAATAAAAGCAAACATTTGATTGTAATATCATGAGTACTGATAAAAGCAAAGACTTGAGTAAAATAATTAGCATTCAAAACAAAAACAACAAAAAAATGGGTAAACTTTTAAAGACTACGATAAAGAGCAGAACTTAGTTTTTACTTTCTCGTATACGAAGTATACAAAGAGAAAGTATTGCAATCGTCAAAAAATTCGAACTCGAGATTTTCACGAATCTCCACGTTTTAGACCTCCCTGAGTCCGAAAAACAGAATTTTGGAATTATGTCTGTCTGTGAACACGATAACTCGAAAACTGTTAGAGCTACGGGTATGAAATTTGGTATGAGGTCTTTAAACATAATTTGTAGGTTTCTATCAAATTTTGGACAAAATCCGTCAAAGGGAAATCTGTCTGTCTGTATGTCCGCGGTCAAGAGAACACTATAACTCAAAACCTTGAATAGCTAGATGGATAAAATTTCGTGCACAGTTTTATCGTCATGAATGTAGGTCCGTATACAATTTTGGGCCAAATCTGTCAAAAGGTTGACTGTCTGTCGGTCTGTATAATCGCATCTCCAACGAATCCGCTATCTCCTGTGGTGTCGATTATTTTAATTATTATTTATTTTTTCGGCAGACTAATTCCTTGATTTTTGTTGAGTAACTTAAATTTTAATTCATTGTCTAAATTACACGAAATGTTTTTTTTCTTTTGCACTTTTTGAATTCTGGACAGCTGGCTTTCTTTTAACTTTAACAGTTTCACTACGACACCCGCCCCAGCCGGCTTGGTAGGTTCTATACGAGCCAGGCGGATTTTCGGGCGGGCAAGGGTCAAACTAGGGGTTTGGGTAGTAAAGCGAAGTTCCCACAAGGGTTTCCTAGGGGAGGGGAAACGTCTGTAGTGGATTTCCATGTGTGTGATTTGATATTCAGTTCAATGATAATCCAGTTTGTCCTTTTTTGATTTATTCACAATACACACACATATAAACACCATTACGACAAAAATATATAAAATATAAACATCACATAGCTTAAGAGCTCGATTAAATCTACACCCGCCTGGGGGCAAGGTCAGAAGGTATCTGAGGTTGAATCCCTTCGTGCGTGGGGATGAAAGTTCTATTTTTTCCTTTCTAGGGATTGCTGTAGCCAAGTTGCCACAACGTCTGCTATTCATGGCTGACAGTTATGAATTGATTTCGCCTGCGGGAAGCTTCAAATGTTTTCAGAAAGAATTACACGCTGAACTTTCAAAATAAGATTCTGAAATAATTTTAACCTGTTATATTTTTTACTAAATCTGTGCTTATTTGAATGAAAAAATATTAAAGCTAAGAATACAGTTTAAAAATTTAAATTTCTTAGAAATTCATTTATTAGAGTAATTTTTTTTTCGAATTTCTTGTAATGAAGACAAATATCATTTTATACGTTAATAGATTAACAATGATTCCTTTAAAACGGGTTAACTTTTACTCCAGAAAATATAATTAAAATGATTTATTCATGAAAATGTAATTTCTTGATTCACTGGGCTTGATTGAAATATTCAAGATTTTAAATATAAACAAACAAAAACAAAACAGTCGCAAGCTGTGCTAAATTTTATTAGTGATGTACTTGATTTTTAAAATTTCTTGTAATTTTTCTTCTCGATGACAATACAACAGTTTTTATATTTTTATAACTTAATTATAAATTAATCGATTAACTGAACTAAATTTCAGTTCCTTACAAGAGGTGTTTCATAATTGCAAATTTGTGTTAAAAATTATTTCAAGATTACATAATATTTATAATAATGAATTAAAAAAGATCAATCAGAAAGGAATAATTAAAATAGAATGCTTTTTCCTTTACATACAACTAAAGAAAAGTGTACATTTAAAAATTGTTTTTATTAAATTTTTTTTTTCTTAAAACAATGCTGTAAATGGTTTGGTCAATAACGTGTTAAATAAAGACACTAAATATTATTACTAAGCGATAAGGAGTCATATTATAAAATCATATATCAGTGATTTAACTTCATTTTTTAGAAAAAGGTAAGGATTGATGTTTTTCTACGTGACATTTGAGGGACCAATATTTAAAACACATTCACTCTAAAAGCTTTCCAAACTGATTTAGGATTTGGAAAATTGGATATTGTCGGAAACATTTTTTAGTCAATTCATTAAATTTTAGCCAAACTCAAAAATTAAAATTCATGAAAAAAATCAAAAACTTGACTGAATTTTTATCGGCCAAATAAACAT
Source organism: Araneus ventricosus (assembly GCA_013235015.1). Lineage (NCBI taxonomy): Eukaryota > Metazoa > Arthropoda > Arachnida > Araneae > Araneidae > Araneus > Araneus ventricosus. The sequence continues at coordinate 137,332 of BGPR01002159.1, forward strand.
TTAGAAAAAAAAATAAAAATAGCTTCGACTAAAATATTTTACCTCAAACAATTTTAAAATATGGTGAAACCCACCGAATCTAACACAGTAGATTTACTACTTTCTGAGTTTGCTGCTTATATTGTTGATAAGTTACTTTATTTTATATTCTTTTTATTTAATAAAAAATTCTTTTCTTATAAATTAGGTATTAAAATACTAGTTGAAATTCAATTAATTACAAAGACTTTAATCTCGAATAAACTATCATGAGGTGTATCAGTTTTTTTAGTTAAATCCATTTACTAAATTCCATCTATGTTATACTCTTATATATAAATCACTTACAGTACTGTCAATTTTCTAGTTTATCTTTTATCGTACAAAGGAAATATAGACATTCGCAATTCTATTTTATTTCTTACAAACATTTGCGCTTTCCTCAAAAATAAATTCCCTTAAAATTGTTTATATTTCTCCCCTAGTCTAAGAAAGAAGCGTGTGTTTTTCATACAGAAACATGTGTCTCTCTATGTGAAAAGAAGTCTGTTAACCTGTTGCATTGTCATTACAAAATGTACCATCAAATCAATCACCGAATGTCACTATAATTAGCGTTAAAAATGACCAAGGAAAGAAAACGCTACATTTGGCCTTTACAGTCTATTTCAGAATCATTTATCTAGTAAGGAGTGGTAAAATTACTGGAACATGTGTCAGAGAGATTTTGCTATAGAATTGGGAGCCTTGCTTTGTAAAGGAGCCTATTTTCTCTTGTTCAGTGTGGATAGAACAGGACACAACTGAATTCCGAAGGTAATGTTCTAAATATTCCCTTTTTATTCTTAGTCATTTCTGAAGGTTACCAGTTTAGGATGCAACAGGTTAATTTATCTCTCTTAAAAGGGATACAATTTTTGTGAAAAAGAATTATAATCCAAACGTTTAACAAATAGCTAGTAAAAGGAATATAAATAGCCATGACAAATTTCATTTCCTGACTACGGTGCTACACATTATTTTATAATTAAATAAATTGTTTGAATATATTGAGCAAAATTACATTAAAAACAAAAATATTATAAACCCCTACTATCGGGGTAACAATTGAAAAAATCCCATTATGTTCTCCATCGAGGACTGTATCATTCAACTAGCGACCCCAGTCTCTACCCCTGGGTCACGCTCCAGTGCGCTTTCGACCATCAATTGTGAGGAGAAAAAGGGAGAAGGCGGACGAGTCCATTTCACGAATCCATATGTCAACAAAACCTCCGTATACAAAGGTAGTGAGATTTTGAGGGCCGCTAGGAGTCAGAGGGTTAAACAACCCCCTTTATAGAAACCGACCTTTTTCTCTCCACTTTTACTTTTTATATTCCCCCTTTCTGGAGAAACGCACGTGCAAGTTTGAATCGCCCGTAATTGCTTACTTTACTTTCTCGAATCCCGCTGAGTATTGAAATTGAAGATTTGTCTCTTTAGCCTTCCGCTCTTTTGTAGGAAAGGATCCGAATACCCCCTACTCCCTTGGACAATTTCCTGTTTCCGCCATTTATGACTCTGTGACAATAAGCGTGCTACGGACCTCCCAAATTTTACTATCCTGGCGCGACAGATTGTCTGTCCTGCACAAAGACCCTCGTTTCGAACCCTGTCTAATTTGATTAATTACCCTTTGGAGGTGTTAGGGCAATACCAACCCTTCTTCTGAGAAAACTCGGCGTCCAGTCAGAAGCGTCAAAGGTTTCCAATTGAATAACTACAGTTCAGTGGGAGTACACAAAATGGGTTGCTGGACTTTGTGGCGAGTCTCTGAGGACAGTTTGGCGTCTTGGCGCAAATTAATTTAATTTTCATTCTATGCCAGGCCAATAAAAAAAGCCTGACCTTTGGCTCAGGAAGTGAGCGATGAAGGGAAGGCTTGGCACGGCATCTTATTTTTGTATAAGACAGAAGGGAGATGGAGATGAGGGACTGATCGTGTCTGAGCGATTAACAGAAATTAGTGAAGAAGAGGATGTTTTGATTTCCCCTTTTGAAGCCGAAGAATATTGGCGTTCTGGCAATGATCTGGGTGTAAAGGGTGGAAATTTACACGAACGGGCGAAAGCTGATGGAAGTGACGTAGTGAATGTATACACTAACTGGCGAGGAACTCGTTTGGCTCGAAAGCTGAGGGTCGAGCACGCCAATTCTCATGAACGTGAATGTGAGCCATTTTCATTTCAGTCACGTTTGTTGCAAGTGCTGTTGAAACACGTTGTTAACTGTAATCCCAGTGTGTGTGTGATTATATATGTGAATTTTATCGTATATCACATACAAAAATGAAGGTTTTAGTTCTTGGAGATTTTATGATTAAATATATAAATGAATTATTGAGTCAGAGCGAGATTGAAGACAGAAGTTTTCCTGGGATTCGAATCGAAGGGCTTACGAATAGATTGTCATCTTTGAGTTGAAACTCCTATGATATTATATTGATTCATGTTAGCACAAACAATTCAACTGAGGATTTAAGTGGAATCGTTCAAAAGTTTGATTGTCTTTTTGACACTATTCTCGCCTTGAATCCAAAAATCAAGGTGTTGATTTCCGGAGTAATTCCTCGGGGTCCAAATCGTTTTCGCCACGATTTTGGAATCAATGACACTTTTTGGCTTGAGCATAATAAAAAGATAGAGGTTATTAATTCAGAATTGGAAAAGCTGTCTGAATCGCGAGGATATATTTCTTTAAGCGGAATTCTGAATGTTGGAGAGGATGTATAGGTAAAGATGGATTATATCTTAATTTCAAAGGCAACGGTGAACTTGCCAATGATTTTAGTTAGTCAGTTAGCATCTTCAGAGGTAAGTACTTCATATTCTCCTTTCTTGAATGTGAAAGCTGAAGCTTCTATTCCAGCTCAAAAATTTATTTTATTCTCATCTATAAAAGTGCATGCATCTGTGTTCAGTTATTAAAGGGGAAAAATTAAAATAGAATGTTTTCCTATTTTTATGGTCAACAGGTTGTTGAGAGTAGTTTTGATTATCGTGGAAAAGAAATGTCTTCCAAAGTAAGTACTTTACATTCCCCTTGCTTGAATGCAAAATCTGAAACTTCACCTATTCCAGATTTCCTTTATTCTTCAGTTCTTAAAAAAGAATTTGTTATAAATTCTCTTTATAAGGAAGTCCCTGACCAAATGTTATGCTCTTCTAAAAAAGATTTCTGATGAATTTCCGGCATTGCCTTCTATCGATTCATTCCCTTCAAAACCTATAAAGGATTTGTCCTATTCATTCCCTAAAAATCTAGTATGCTCTTTGCTGCCCTTATCCTATCCTACAAATCCTCCCTTAACTAAACCATCTGTATCGGAAATGCAAAATCCCAGAGGTCGGGGACAACAGGGGAATGAGGGTAAATGTTTAAAACTTAGCGAAGAAGGAAAATCTGCATCTTTAGAGGGGGATGAGAGAAAATGTACTCCAAGTGACGAGGTGGAATTAACATTTTCAAAGGTAGCTGCAAGTAGAGTAAAGCAAGAGTATTCTCCTGGTTTGAATCCCAGAGGTAAGTCGTCTTTCTTATTTCCTAAGATTGCTTTGATTTCTCGGTCCATTTCCTGTCTTCAATCTTCTGGTATTGAACTATCAAATCGTTTTAGCATACTAGAAAATACTATTGATTTGGAGAAACCAATATCCAAGCAAAGAAATGGTGGAGGTGCAATTTCTAAATTACCACTGAAGTGTAAAACATGTCAGGAATCATTTTTATCTCCTGACCTTTATTCCAAGCACTTAGAAACTTCAAATTGTTCTTTGATGCAGCATAGTTCCAGGAAAGTTGTTTATCCTAGAAAGTGCGATAAGTGTTTGAATACTTATAAGACTAGGGCCTCTTTTTCCTACCACAAACGCAAATGTAATCAAGTCAAACTTCCTGAGGTAAATGCCTCGTATGATATTGGAAATAGTTCCTCAAATGACTCAACATCTAGTTCCAATTCCTTTACTTGTAGTACATGTTCAGAAAACTTTTCTTACTTTTCTTTAAATCATCATAAGCAAGTTTGTACTCGGCAAAAGCAATCATATCCACGTATGTGCGAGAACTGTGATAGATTCTTTAAAGACAGAAAAACATTTTTCAATCATAAAAAGAGCTGTGCTGTGAATAATAATTCAATAATACGTTACTGTCCTTTTCCTGAATGCACAGAATCCTTTACTTATCTCAGTAATTTGAATAAACATATGCATAGTAAGCATGATTTAGATGAGGTAAAAGAATTTACATTTGATTCCATGAATAGTTTTCAGATTTGGCTGGAGCAGGAAGGTGCATCGACTTTTAGTTCTTTTAGGAAATTTTCTGGGAGTAAAACAGAACCATTAAAAAGCTTTCATTATTATTGTTGTAATTTTTTTGCTCAAAGTAATAAATTAGAACCAAAAAAAACTAGTCGCAAAAACAATAAGGGTACTATTCCTAAAGATATAAATTGTCCTGTTAGAATCTGTGTTTGTGAAGAAAGTGATAAAGTTAAAGTAACTTACTATTCGGTTCATAATCATCGTACAGAAGCTGAGAATTTGAAATATATGCAGCTTAAGCAAAGTACCCGTAACTTAATTAAAACTTACTTATCATTTTCTGTTCCTATTCGAAAAATTCAAGAGATGTTGAGAGGAGATTTAGGATCAAGAGATAAACGCAGTTTTTTCCCAGTTAAAGAAGCCTTTGTGTCACGTAAAACTATTCAGGCATATTCACACAGGTTAGATAGTTCTTTCTTCTCAAAAGATGATTTAGAATCTGTTATTTCTCTTGTTGAATGCATGCGAAAAGAAACTTATGATCCAATTTTAATATTTAAGTTGCAAAATTCTACAACTCTTTATGGCCCTTCTGATCTCGATGATTTACCAACCTGTCGAACTTCATTTGCCTTGGGCTTCCAGACAGAATATCAGAGGGATATGCTGGTGAGCAATAGTGATAAAGTTCTATGTATTGATTCTACACACAAAACAAATCAGCATGACTTTTATTTGATTAATTTAATTGTTCCTGATAAATATGGAAAAGGTTGTCCAGTAGCTCATTTCATTACAAATTATTTAGATGTAAATACTATGATTTGTTTGTTTTCGAGCTTGAAGATTAAAATTCCTGATTTAAATGTTAATTGTATTATGACGGATGATGATCAAAGTACATTTGAAGCTTTCAATGCTGTATTTGGTCCCAGTATTAGACATTAACTATGCAAATGGCATGTCTTACGTTAATGGAGTAGGCAGTTGCATGCTAAAGTATCCGATAAACAACTTGTTAAAAAAATGAATTTGAGATTAAGAGAGTTGCTTAGCATTAAAGAGAAAGATGCATTTGAAAAGCTTCTTGTTGAGTTTAAAAATGTATATTTGTTAAAAAGTCCTGAATTTGTTGATTACTTTAAAAAACATTATAGCAATAGAGTTCAGCTGTGGTCTGCTAGCTATAGAAATTTCCCCCATGCATCTACAGACACAAATAATTATTGCGAGTCATTTCACAATCAGCTGAAAACTGTTTATTTTCAACGAAAGTTTAATAGACGTATTGATAGACTTGCACGTACAGTTTTGGATATTGAAATAGATAACTATCTAAATTATAAATATAAAGAAATTAACCATATGCCATTCAAAATTCATTGTAACAAATATATTAAAGACAGGCATACTAAAAGTAGAGCAATAATAGATAATGATGTGATTCAACTTACCAGTACTTCTTGGTTGGTAAGGTCACAATCAAAAGAGATGGAGTATTTAGTGACACAGATCAATGAAATCTGCCCCACAAATGATTTTTGTTTTATAAAATGCTTAGAAATTAGTTGTCTGGCATTGTGTAGTCACTTATATCAGTGTAATTGTCAGGATGTTAGAAGCAGCAACTTATGCAAGCATATACATAAAATCCATTCCAGCAAACTTAAAGGAAAGATAACTTTTCATAGTGATGCTTTTCAAATAGATGACAACATTTCAAATACAAAAGCTTCAGTAGATCATGCTTCACAGCTCAAACAAGGTATATCCAATATTCATAACTTGTGCTTTGAATTGTTAGATCTAATGAAAAATCAAAAAGTGCAGACTGTTATGTCTAGTAATGTTGAAACGGTCTTGAGAAATTTAATTTTGGGATGCCGTGGGGTATTGAATTCTACAGTTTCAGAAAAAATTAATTCCATTATCCCTTGTCTAAAAATTCAACCAAATCAAAAATTAATTCCTCAGAATAATTTTTTTAAAACTAATAAACAATCCAAACGGAATGATAGGGAAAATATTTCTGCAAAAAGAAAACAAGAGTATGACGAACATTATCTTAATCCTCAGCCCATAAAAAGATATAAGTTTTGTAAAAATAAATCCTTTAGTGCTTTGTTAAAATATAAAAGCACACCTATTCAGAAAGTAGGGATTTATAATTTAAGATATGAAGATTTTAAAAGTTTGGATCCTTTTTTGCCTCAAGATGAAATATTTTTCATTACATCAAAATTTCCAGATTTTGTTTCTGGCTGGTTATTTGATGTTGTTATTGATGCTTTCTTGTACAGATTGTGCTCAAAGCAAACAACATTCACTTTCATTGGTTCCTCAGCATCTCAGTTACTTCTCTGCAAAACTATAGAAAGTAATTTGTTAAAACATTGTATAATATTTGTGCCTATTTGTTTCAACCACCACTGGTTTTTAATTGTTGCAGACAAAAAAAATAAGGGTATTAATTTTTTTGATCCTCAAAGTAAAAGACTTAATAATGACTACTTACCTTTTATTAATAATTTAGTTAGAAGTTTAGATGCGAATGGATCTGAAAATGTAAAATTTCTTTGCCCAAACATGTTCTTCAGAAAGATACAATTAATTGTGGCATTTTTGTGTGTTATTTTGCTCACCAGCTAATCTTTCAGTTAGATTATAAACAAGGCTTCAATACTGTTTCATTTCGTGAATATGTATATAGAGTTTTGCTAAATGATGCAACTGTCCATAAATTTTGTCAAGAAAATGATTTTCAACTGTTAGGAATAGGGGAATGTAATAGTTCAAAATTTAAAAGTATAGACAATTTTAGTCTTTCTGATAATGTTTTTTATGTTAATAATATAGGGATTACTAATTATATGTTAAAGTCACTTGATTTGTTTATATCTGCAGAGGAAGAAAAATCGCTGAAATCTGTCTCGCCAACTTTTCAGAAAGGTTGGTTGTACGACACCATAATAGATTCCTTTTTGTATAAATGTTCCGATTCTGTATATTTTCGTGTAGTTGGATCATTTGTTTCTTCCGCACTTTTAAGCAATAAAATGCCTAATTGTTCTTGGATGAGTGATTTTGAGAAATGCAAATTGTTATTTATTCCATTCAATCTGAATTCCCATTGGTTACTATTAATAGCAGATATTGAAAAACATACACTTGAATATTATGACCCTTTAACTAATTCTCCAAACTCCAATTGTATTAGTGTGTTTAAAAAATGGAATGCTCTTTTACAAAAAGAGAATAAGTGGAAAATTACATTTCCTAAACACATTTCTCAGGCTGATAATGTTAACTGTGGTGTTTTAATTTGTTAATACGTATACCGAAAAACAAGTCATGCATCTTTAGAAAAACCATTTAGTATCTTAAATTTTCACAAGTTTATATATGATAAACTAACTGGTGATTGAGGTAATATTATTAAATTGTACAATTATTATACTTAATGATATTTATCAGTTCTCTTTACAATTATTATTGAAAAGTAATCCAAGTTAATTTACTTATCCAAGAACAATTAGGCACTTCATTGATCACTTTCTCGATTCTCTTTTAAAATTACTTTTAAATAGAATTGAGAAAGTAAGTTGACCTCCTCAGTCCCAAGACCAACTTCGATTCATAAATTTCACTAATTTGCGAGATAGTCAGTTTTTAAATACAGCAAAACATATTAGAAAAATGTTTTTTTTTAAAATCACTTATTATTTTTTGAGAAAAATAATTGTCTCCTATAGGAGACACATGAGCCTAGACTGAATTAAATAACAAATATAAATTTATTAATTAATCCACATGGTATTAGTTTAAAATCTAGAAGCCTTTCAGTTAATGGGAGAAATGTTAAAAACTGTTTTTCAGTGTCTCTCTGAAGCAAAGGTAGGATTGAGGAGGTCAAATATCAGGTTGGTGATAAAATTCTTTCCAGATGCAAAAATATATTTTAAATTTTTTTTTTTAAAGTTTATACAAACTCTGAATTATATAGTTTCCATTCAGTTCTTCTGAAAACATTTTGGTAGATGTGAAATCCCTCCTGCCAGAACTGTTATAGTCACGACTGCAAAAATGCACCAACCTCAGAAATGGCTTCTGCCAAATTAAAGATTGGGCTTTGAAGATAAAAAGGCCAGCCAGGCATCCAGAAAAAACTTTTTCACCAACCTGATGCTAACATAGAAGGAATTATAGGCCTACTGGGGAACCCGCCTTCCTATGTTTTCTATAAATATAAACAAAGGGGTAATGCATCTGTGCACCATACCTCCTGGGTGATGTGGAAAATGGTGCAATATGTATAGAGCTTGCCCTTGAATTTAATTATAAATAAGGCATTTTTTTTACTGTTTATGTTACTTGTTTATTTTCATTCAAATAGCCGTGAAGAAACTACTTGCAGCAGGAAGAAAAAAAAATCAAGATTGTGTTTATATTTGTATGCTCAATTTCACATCAATTATAAACTTTTAGTTCAGTCTTTCTTAGATTCTGAATCCAAGGCCTCTTATGGCCCCTTCATGTTGAGTCTGACTCGACATAAGAGTGCAAAGGGTTAATCCTGTATAATTTGTTTTTCATCAAATGATATGATTTTTACCATACCTCAAAACTTGTTTTTTTAATGTAAATTAGATATGGGGTTTGATTTCTCAAAGCAGCAATATCTTTATTTCCGATATTGCTAAGTTACAACACATTTACCTATTACTATTTCAATGCTTACTTAGAAGAAAATGACTTACTTCAGTACACAGTTTTGCACTTTTTATGAGAATTTGCGCTTTGAAATTTAAATATATTGAGAATACCTACTCTGTATCAAGGTGATATAATGCAAAAGGACATTAGAATGAAACAGTGCTTATAATTGTTTTTTAAAATTTTATTTCGTAGAATCCAAGTTTCAGTTATTTTAAATTAAATTAATTTTCTTTTCTGGTTAATGTAACGCTGGTAGAAGTCACTATAATTTATGAAATATAAATCTAATTATATTATACATATGTATAATATAATGAAATGAAATTAATATAAATAATTTATATTAATTATTAGAATAAATAATATAATTAGTAATTTATATATATATATTTCATAATATAATTAAAATAAATTAATTATGAAATATATATATATAAATTACTAACCAAGCACCAAATAAATCCATCAGCAATTAAGAAAGCTTTCGAAACCCTTGTAATATCCCTGTTGTCATTGATCGCAGAATAAGCAAAACACTGAGATGAAGAATGTAAAAATACTTATTTGCTTCTATTTATCAAGATAGAATTTGGCTAACTTCAAAACTAAAAATTATGTAAATGCTCAATTTTCTAGGCCTTGCTTTTGTAGGCTTTGTTATTGAAGAAAAGTCTTTTTTTTCACCAGTGTAGCTGTACAAACTGTAAAAAACTGTATCTACCAGTAATAGGTTGATATATGTTGGATTTGTTTTTATTGCTGTTTTAAGCATTTTAATTATTACATGCAATTACACCTGATTTTGGAATAGACATAAGAATGGCCTTTTTTCCTTATAATTCATTTTTTTTATATTTGATGAAATAAATTAAAGGTAAAAGCTTTCAATTCTGATTAATTTTGGTAGTTTTTTTATAAATTTAGTTTTGGTTGATGCACAAAAGAGATAAATTTTGATGGTGAAAAAAATACTTTTATTCAATAACAAAGCCTACAAAAGCAAGGCCAAGAAAATTCTTTTTATCAGACTACATTGAAAGTTCTGTAAATATCTAAACTTATGAAAACCTATTATTTGGCTTGCAGATGATGTGCGCTAGAAAGCCTATTTATATTTTTGCAGTCAGTAAGTTATATTTTTGCAAACAGTAAGTTATATTTTTGCACTCAGTAAGTGGTACCAATTTGAAGTCAATGAACTGTTAATAGTTCTTAGCCACTGAATGAGTTTTCTTAGGAATTTTTTTAATGAATATTAGAATCAATTTAACTTCTAATGTCTATTAGAATAAAAACCCAGAGAGTCTGTTTTTTCATTTTTACGAAATGATATTTCCACATTACTCCAATTAAAATAGCAAAACAATTCTTCAGATACTAATTATCTAATTTTGTATTAATTGTTAAAAAAGGAAAAGCATAATTACAGAAAAATAAGAAGGGAACAAAATGTGATTTGTAAAATATTACATTTCTTGAAAGGGGCAAAAGAACAAAAAAAAGGACAATTTATTTCTCATTCTTCCTCTTTTTGGGAGAAATTATATATTAATATTAGCTGTAAAATTAAAGAAATGATCAAGTTTTGCTATATAATGAAAAAAAAAGCTTTCTATGACTACATATGGTCTATAAATTCAATCAGTATAGTTGTTTACGAAATAAAGCCTAACAATACTATTCAAAACTTTGTAATTGAAATATCCGATGAATAATTTTTTCATAAGCCATCACATAATATATACATATATTTTTAATATAGCAATAATTTTTAAGAATACTATTTAGAAATACTATTTTTAGAATAAATCCAATTTTCATTTTGTCTTAAAAATATAATGAATTCTTTCAAAAAATTAATGAGTACTAATGTTAAATAATTTAAACGATATGTGTCACATTATACACGCAATTTGAAATTATCAGTGTCCTGCGTTTTTTCTCTTTACTTGTTTACTAATAACGAATATTAATACAAACATTTTTTATTCATCAATTAATTTCATAAGCAAAACTTATTTTTATAGCGAAGAAATACTCTTTCCAGTTCTTTATCTCTTTTTCTTTTCTTCAGCAAAAATTTAAGGGCACGGATCTGTTGCATACCACAGCTCAACAGTTTCCAAAAACAATTACTTGTACGCAGTACGGAAACTACCAGTCTTAGTCGCCAATTCACCAGCCAACAGATTTATTTTTTAATTTTAAAAATCGCCAAAAACCAAGAATTTGAGATACCATGCCAAAATAGCAACCCGGAAGTGTATACATTCACTACGTCACTTCCGTCAGCTTTCGCATTATCGTGGCAGATCCGTAAAGGGTGAACTCTGATGCTCGACGTGTGGAAGGACTGCCATTAGCGATTTTGAAACAGAAGGGTGCTAAGCAGAGGCCCTTTGAACAATCTAATATTTCGGCTGAATGATAACGGCGGCTTAAACTGTTAGCACGCATCGAAGCTACAGTTTCGAAAAAGGTGAATCCGTAAGTGCGGCCATGGCTGTCCCCTTTACCTCGGAGTGCTGGACTGGCTGCCGCTTCTAGCGGTGTAAGCGGTCCTGAGTAGCCCGGCCTTTTCCCGGCGGAAAATTGACCAGACAACCGACCCTGCCTGGTTTTAAAGTGTCAAGAGCGAGTAACCTGGAGCCCTGCTACTGAAGTGCCTGTTGACGTCTCCATGCATTCCTGTTGAAAACGCCTGCAGATGGGAGCTGACTGCCACAAGGTATAGCGCCATGAATACCGGCTGGGAGAGAGTGAAATTTCCACAACAAGGCGTCTTGAAAAGCTTCAGAATAGATCCGAGACTCGCCTATCCTGCCAGCTCTTTTGTGCCACTGTCCCAGACGCCAGCCCAACTGTCTACAAATAATGATGTCAGATAAGTTTGTTTTTGTTTTGTAATTGAAAATTTTAATTTAAAATTTGTAAGCTCAAAGCTACAGAAATTTAACTTTCGGATTTGTAAATTTTTTTTTTATGTGATGTGCAGACGGTTCATTGAGGTATGATTTTGTTAAATGTAGGAAGAAGATTTAATTTCGGTTATTTATATGCTATGTGAGCTATCTATGTCTCTAAATACAGGAAGTTACTTTTGTGAGTAAATATTTAAAAATTTTGTAATACTGGTGTGAATTTGGTATGCAGGATCAATATTCTAATATTGTGTGTTTAATTTTAATTGACAACCTTTTCAAATATCTGCATGCTAGTTACATGATTGCAGAATCTGTGCAAGACAAATATTATTAGATTACCAGCATTAACTTTGACTAGAGGTTTTAGGATTTGTATTCATTTGGTTAGTTTGAAGACATGATGCTGATATGAACTCTAAGTAACCTGTCATGTGTCTTTTTATCCAACAAATATGTGCGTGTTTTTTTAATCCAGAGCAACATTATTCGTGCTCAGTTCATGACATGTAAATTCCCACAAATTGCCTTCATATTTATAAAATTCTTAAATAAACAACAATTAGTTTTTATTACAGTTTCTGTCATTTGTTCATGTTTGTATTTTATTCCACACTGTATCCTAACAGGTTATCCAGGTCTGGTGCTACCTTTAAAATTATGTCTGTGTGATGTTTACCTGGGGTTATTGCTCAAATATTTTGAACACAACGCGGATTGCTTAATTTACTTGAATGTACTTTTCATACGATCTTTTATTTAGATCTTGGTTGCATAATCTCTTATCTGAAATCTATAATTAAATGTAACAAAATAATTTAAAGAAAATTTACACGACACTCCACGCGCAAGCGTACTGGACGCAATCTTCTGTGCATGATATTTATTGACTCCTGCTTGGCGCTTTTTTTCATCCGATTCTCCATGCGCATGCGTACTGCTAGCAATCTGTGTACGCGGAAGGATTACGCAACTTGTCCTTGAGCCAGCAAGAGTAGAAATCGGAACGCATCTCTTTCAATTTGATTCTTTACCTAAATATTTTCTGATAGTCATTGGATCCTGGGTTACAAATAGGTTCGAATTTTTGTATCCACGCGGGGGGGGACAGCACCTTTTTCGAGAAGTATACGAGAAAGTTTAGGGGAGAACACTCCCGCTGGTTTTTTTTGCGAGGTTTACTGTTTCACATAACTACTAGTAGATATAGCTCTTTCAGACAAAAAAAAAAATGTCTTTACATGTGTCCAAAACAGATTATTGCACTTGGGTACAATTTGAAATAGCAAACCCGAAATCTATATAGGGTGGTTCGTTCTCAATTGCATAACTTCGCTCAGTTTGCCTTTCGAAAGATAAGTCCTGTACAATATTCCTTTTTCTGTTTAATATAATGAGTAGTTATTACGCAGAAGAAAGACAGAATAATGAAATCAGTTTTACGTGATGTCGTAGTCACGTGACAGGCATGTTTACACGTCCATTTGACATCTAATGCACTTTGTTTTACGTTGTGTGGTAACATAATGCAATTTTTACTTCCTCGTATACGAAGCATACAAAGAGAAAGTATTGTAATCGTAAAAAAAAAAAAAAATCGATCTCGAGATCTTGAAGAATCTCCATGTTTTAGACCTCCACGACTCCGAAAAACAAAACTTTAGATTATGTCTGTCTGTCTGTGAACACGATAACTCGAAAACTGTTAGAGCTACGGGAATGAAATTTGGTATGTGATCTTGACGCATAATTTGTAGGTTTTTTTCAAATTTTGGGCAAAATCCGTCTAGTTGAAGTCTGTTTGTAAGTCCGTATTCATGTGAACACAATAACTCAAAAACCTGAATAGCTAGATAGATAAAATTTGGTACACTGCTTCATCAATAGTAATGTAGGTCCTTATAAAGTTTTCGGCCAAATCCGTCGAAGAGTTGACTGTCTGTCGGTCTGTATAATCGCATACTTCTGAAGACAATATATTCTAAACGAAATGACTTAGATAAATAAAATTTCGTATATAGTCTTGAAACCCTAATTGTAGATATGTCTCCAATTTTCTTTTAAATCAGTTGGAAAAAGGCTTTGAAATTGCCTATTGGGTTTTTCTCCATTCTACGCAAAAAAAAAAAAAGCTTCGAACGCTGGAGCAAGCGTTTCCCACGCCTTTAGGGAATACCGAACGTTTTCTGGAGTGCGGTGTATATTTCCCCCTCACCCGTGTTATTCCTATGAGAGAAAGTTTCGGGAGGCCACTCCCTCTGGTTCTTCCTGGAATGAATTCCAAAATTAAATTGGCGCGTATCATGTACACATGAGTTGGTTAAATAATCGTCAAGAAATTGGATTAAATTTTGGAATTTAAGTTATTTTAAATTCCACTATTTCAAATCATTTGCCCCAAATTTCATAGGTTTGGACCTTGAGGATTATTTTGACCTTTCCGTGTTCCAAAAAGTCCATTTGGGAAGAGCTGTGAAAGGCCAGCTTTATACCGCATTTTGTGTAGTAAACGTCATTAATTTGTTCAGAGAAGTGGTCATAAAGCTAAGTTCATTTTTGTTTCCAATGCATTTTCTGTATTAAAACTATTGAGTAAAAAAATAATGTGTTATTATATCTAATTAATTTTATGTGTTATTATAAAAATTATATTATGTATTATATTATATAATTATAATTATTATTATTATTATATTATTATTATTAATTATTATTATTATATTATGTATTATATTATATTATATTATAAAAATTATATTATAATTATTAATATTATGTGTTATTATAAAAAATAATGTGTATTTATTTCTGAAATGATTCCAATTTTAAAAAATGTGAAATTATTTCATATCACCAACTTCGGAAGTATATCCTTCTCTGCTCTGAAACAAATAAAAAGAAGACTACCTGTTATCATTCCGGTACGAATGAAATTGTTTTTATTTTATACCAAGATTGATTTTTACGGCGGATTGCATGTAACGAAACTTTCACGGTCGTATTCTGCTTGTTGAGGGGGGGGGGCTTGATGCTGAAATTTGCGAAGGGCTTTTAAAAGAAGTATGCATAGGTATTTCTACATTTCGACTTGCCAATCATTCTATTTTAAAGGAATATAATTCGGTATATTTTTAGTTATTGTACTTATATCTCTATTGATAAACATCTTACGTTGTAGGGGAGACAGGGGCAGGTTTATGCACTTTTTAAACTTTTATTTTTCTATTTTAAGGCTCTAAAGTATGTCTTTCATTTTCATTACCAATTAATTAGTTAGACTTTAAGTCATCTAGTGTATATTTTTAAATACTTTAAATTATATTTTTGTAATTATATCATTTTCTTTACCATGATGTCACCTGTGTAAACTTGCCCCATGACTGGGGCAAGTTTACACACTGCCTGGGGCACGTTTACACACCACCAAAAATGATTAAATATGAGGCTTACATTGCTTAAAATACAACAAATTAAATACAGAGAAACCTAGTTTATTTCAAAAAGTGCATAATAGATTATAAACAATTACGGCAAATCCTAATAGTTTTCAAAATCAATTTATACAAACAAAATATTTTGAATTGCCATTGGTAATACAGTCCTCATGAGCCCACCTCTTACAATCCGTGCATTGTACTCACTGTTCGCCAGATCTTGATTCCTCGTATGGATTTAAACAGTAAATACACAGACAATTTTCATCGCCATGCTCTTAATCAGAATAAAAAGTTTTCTTGGTTTTTTTGTTTCTTTTTAAGCTCAACATTTCCCAAATTTTCTTTCAGAACAAGGTTTTTCTTATTTTTAAATTTTTTATTCACACTGTTTTTTTCATTATTATAATGTGTTCTAGTGGAGCTCACTGACTGGGACATAGTATGGGCTGATTCTGATTTTCTCTTAATTGATTTCTCCTTCTATATTTGTTAAGCATTTTTTACAGGTGTATCTGTAACATTTGATGTTGCCTTTTTTTCCTACCTCTGTTACTTCTTTTCCTTGGCCCTGCTTTTTGAAATGGCCTCACATCTTCAGGTGTTGGGCCAGTTATAACAAAAAAATGGCGATGGGGCAAATTTACACACTGTGTAAATTTGCCCCATGCACTGTGTGTAAACTTGCCCCATCGCTATTTTTTGTTATAACCGGGCATATAAGCTTTATCTTAATATAAATAAAAGTCATTGTGGGTTTGTATGTTTGTATATATGTTTGTATGTTTGTATCTATGTTCCACATCTCCTCCTAAACTACGGCACTGATTTCAACCAAACTTTGAACACTTATTAATTAAGACTAGGGTAAGATTACTGTCAACTTTTTAAAGCGCTAAAGTTACTTAAACAGTCAGTTAATTAAAAAGTAACCGAAACCGTTTTTCCGCTGTAAGTTCGGAGCAAATTATCCCCTGAAAATTATTTTTATACCATCTTAAAGTTCAAAATTTTACCTTTTTAATGATATCAATTTTATATCTGTGACATTTTTCTTTCAATTTGTATTAATTTTTCAAAATTAAAAAAAAACGTTGACACGCAGACGATTTTAAAATAAATCAAATTTAATGATACTAGAATTGATACTGATGAGTTGCTAGGCAACGGTGTAATTACTTTACCATTATTTTTTCTGTTTATTTGTTTTCAAATATCGTTTGGCAATGTTTTCATTGGTTCTTAAAGAATTCTAAAGATTATTTAATTAGATTAAAAAATCACTGCATTTCATATCACCTGTCATTTTTACCTGCGTTTCCGAAGAAATAATAAATGCTTAATAATGCATTAAATGAGAAAGTGTGTCTGTCTGTTTGTTACGCTTTCACGGCCAAACTACACGTGGAATAACTTATTTTGAATGTCAAACATCACGTGATCATAAAGAAAGCCGCGATTATGTGATCTTTCAGGGAAAATAAACAAATAATTTACTCAACTCGACGCTTGATTTTCCTTTTTCGAGTTTGCAGTCTATTTAATTTTAGTGATTTATACTTTTCCATATCAGATTTTATTCAAGAAGCTGTCGATAAATTGACGTCGGGACAGAAATCTATTGATAGATAGAATATATCTGCAAGAGTTTTTAGATTAAAATTTAGAAACTAAAGTTTATTATAACTAAAGGAAAATATGCGACGATATAGTATTTTGTTTTATGTATACTTTTAAATGGTAGAAGTGGATGACATATAGCATGATGGATGGTACACAGATTATAAGGGCCTGATGATACCATTGAGTACAATGATGCAATTTACAATAACGGAGAATATATGAGGAATAGAGAATGGTTGTTGAATTAGTAATTTTGGCACTGATTAATGAAAGTTTAAGTCAGATAAATAAAAAAAAATATATGTTACAAGTAACATCATATCCTGCAGAGTTCTTGAACTCCTTAGAATTGTCAGGGGTACCTTCCGACAAGCTGATATTAAAAGTCGGTGTGCCAGTACTATTAATACATAACCTCGATGTACCGAGACTGCGCACGGTTACAAATTGCACACCTAGGTCCAAACGTCGTGAGAGTGTTTAAAAACGAGAGAGTGTTTTAATTTCACGCATTCCGATAATACCGAAGGATTTGCCATCCAATTTCAAAAGGTAGGCTCAGGGCCAGACACTCAAAGGGGCAGGCGTACATTTGGAAAACCATATTTCTCCTATAGGCAACATATGTGGCGTGTTCACGTGTGTCCAGACCACAAAACCTCTACATCCGTGCAAAAAAAGTAAAACAAAAAACGTAGTATACAAAAGTGTGTCAGCATAGATAAAACATTACCTAACTATAACAGCAAACACTCCTGTTAGTCGTATAATGTATTATCAACCGTCAAAACTTTTAATTTTCCCTTTCAACATGTAACGAAACATTTACATTCGTGAATTTAAAAAATTTAATACTTCAAATTCTTCGCGCACGAAGTCGCGGGTTACAGCTAGTTCATAATAAAAATGATCAACTAAATAGTTTAAAATAACCACAAAAGAACAACCTAAGAGGATAATCCATAATAAGTTATAATATTCAAATAGTACGAGCGCTATTAAAGCCAATAAGTAAGGGTATAAATTTGCTACAATGGTAAAAAATCAGAAAAAGTTGTCCACTTCACGATTCACTTTCAAGACTGACTTCAAACTTGCGTGAGTATTAATGGAGGCCGAAACACTTCTTCTGAAACGACATGTAGCGCCCCCGACCAATGATATGTGATATATAAGCCTTTTGTAAACTTGCCCCGGTCTCCCCTACTTTAAACTGCCTTTTCTCCCCTATATGCACAATGTATTCCAAAATTAAACTGGCGCGACGCATGTTTTTATTTTGTTATTGTTATATTTATTTGCCTGCCTTGCCACTCACATCTCGGGAAAATTTTTAGTTAGAGTTCATTAACGCTCTCAGTGTCGAATCCAGAATTTGGGTCTGTGGGGAGGGAAGGCTGAGGTCATAGAAACTTTACATCGTCGTGACGAATGTCAAGCCTCACGGTTTATGTAAACCAAAACACTTTATTTTTACAGACTTTACTCGCCTGACAATAGGGACCATAAAGAACAATAAAATTCTTTCGATAATTTAATAAAAATTACAATGAAATAACTATCCAAAAAATGTCTTCGACCGCGTCAACGCTGTAAGTACGAGTGGAATGACTGCAAAAGTAGGAAAATTTCCGTGCCTGTCAAGCCAGCAAAAAATGTTGTCGCGTTTTCCTAAGGGAGATTAAGAACAAACAGTTGTAGTGATTTTAAATAAAATAAAGAATTCTGCTCCGGGTTGGGGGGCCCCATAGAACCCTCCTGGATTCGCCACTGAACGTTCGTGTTGCCACTTTATCATGAGAAAAAATTAAATAAATAGTTTTGTGTGCACATTATCATGATTATAATTAGAAACATTCCAAAGACATCGTGGAAATAAAATAAAATTAGCTTGACATTCAAACTGATATCAAATCCTAAATATATATGCTACTGTGAAAGACCGATATCTGGCAAATGTCGATATTCTACGGTGAATGTCAGTTTCTCCGGTCGGTGAATGTTGATAATCTCCAGTGAATGTTTCTGGCATGTGTCGACATTTTCCAATTTCGGTCTTTCACAGTAACATATATACATATATTTTTAAGATGGCAGTTTTTTTTCATTATAGAGTATTCGAAGTTGTTGGCCGGGAAACATCAAAAAGCAATTGTGACACATTCTCAGTGAAAAAGGTAATTTTGCGTGCGTTTAGAAATGCCAATGCGATTTTTTAAAGATTGTTACAAAATTGAAATAAACAATGCGAGTGGCAACTCAGAGGTAAATAAATAAATGATTGAAAATATCTATATTATTTTTATTTAATAGAAATGGCAACAATAATGATAAAGAAATCTTTTCAATATATGAAGCATAGTTTTTATTTGATAAAAAATGAATTATATAATTAATTGTCACGAAACCTTCTCTAAACCTTTTCTTAGCTTCACAGCATTTGTAAGAGAAAAATTTGATCATTATTCAGCATTTTGGAATTCTATACCTTGCAAACTATTTATGAATTTCACTTTCATTTATATAGATCAGGGGTTTGCCAGCCTTTTTCCCTCGAGTGTCCCTTGACTAGTCTTTTTATTTTCGTGTACCCCTTGTTGAGTCTTTTTATTTTCGCGTACCCTTTGATGAGTCTTTTTATTTTCGCGTACCCCTTGACGAGTCTTTTTATTTTCGCGTACCCCTTGATGAGTCTTTTTATTTTCGCGTACACCCTACTGGCATATCCTCCCTCCAACAATCCGTCTATGCAAAGACGTTTTTATCAATAATGTTAAGGGCTTAAGTAAACTTAAGAATGAAATGACTCGAATTAATAACATTTGCAGGACTCATTTTGAAATTTACATTTTATTCCATTTTTCCAAAAGCATTAGGTCAACGCCAAAACAAATGAAACCAGTATTGTTATGATTTCAGGTTTCCTTCTTTTTTCTTATTTTGAGCGTAGGCTTTAGGACTTGCACGATTTTCGCTTATAATTTTCTCACGACCTTTGGGAAGCAAAATTACTAATATAATAGCCCAGATCTGTCTCTCGGTAGCACTCTGACGTTACCAACAATAAAACTCGCGCCATAGCACTGCGAGACGTTAAACAGCATTATTTCATTGTTATAGAACCTAAATTTCAGTAATTTTAAATTTAATAGCTCTAAAATATTGAAATAAAATGTTCTATCGATTGATATAAAATTTATCTCGCTATGATCCATAGTTCCCGAGAAATTTTAAATTATATTAATCCTATATTTCAAATTAATTTCCATTTTTTAATAGAAAGTAGTAAATTACGTCAGTGGTATATCATGCGCGTGATATAGTTTGGACGCCACGATGCATCTGATTATTTAATTCAATCGTGATGATATAATTTGATAATATTTTTTCACAACGTTCGACAAGCAGAGAAGTGCTTTGTTTTGATTAGAATTTCGAAAATAATTCCTTTGAAATTTTAACTTTTGACTTACGTTTGACAAGCTGAGAATTTCGTGGTTATTGAATTATAATAAAATTGTTAAAAAAAAAAAAGAAAAATACTCTTCACACGGAATGTTGTTCACCAAGAGGTTTTTTGAATAAAGAAATACGTAAATAAAAAAAATATTTCCCGTCATAAAACATATGTTTACTTTATTTGTTTTCAATCCATGTTCAACATTTCTCTCGCATATATATCTATTTAAACATGTCAGATTTGACGGGAAATCTCTCGAATGAAGAGGCAATTTGCACCCGTCATACCATGACGGGTGATTTTCTAGTTCTGTAATATTTTTAATCCCTTGTGTTTTCTTGTGTCCGCTATTACCGACTTTGATTTCGAGTACCCCCAAACTGGTCCTTCGCGTACCACATGTTGGGAACCTCTGATATAGATTATTAATTCTAGTATCAAATTGTGGATGATTTCTCATCGCAAAATTCAAAAACTTATTCTCAGAATCAATGTTTGTAACTTTTCAAAGCAGACTCCAAATCAAATTCGATTTTCTGTACTTTTCTAATTTAGGAGGAGTTTCTTAGGAGGTCAGCGAGGATAATGGAAAGGAAAGATAAACTGAGGAACCAAAACAGCAACCCCCAACAAGCGCCTGGCGTAAGTGAATTTGAAATTTAAGAATATTTTGAACGGTCTGTGAAGATATAATCATTTTTGGAAAAAAATTCATATAAAAGAGATTTACTCAACTTGGAACAATGTTGAGGATCGTCGAATTCTCCTACTTAAATATTTTGTAGGATCAGGAGGCATTTCTTGAAGATTCTTCACTCAGGAATAACCGTTAAAGTTTCTTATATCTATAAGATGAATGTATAAATACGAGGATGGATCCAGAAACAGTTTGAAAGGGCTTGAATAAGGGCTCTTCCACTTCCTAGTCAACAATGAATGTAAACAGTGTAATGAATTTTCTTTCACTGGCGGAATGACGTCAGCTTTTTCGCATGCATCAGATTTTCTAAACTACAACCAAATTGCTCTCTCCACATTCACTGACCTAAATCTGGACATCTTGAAAATCTGGACGCTAATCCAGACGTGAGATTGAAATCCGGACGTATGGTAACCCTATCTTTAAACAATAGTGGTCGCTGAGAGAAATAACCGCTATCTAGGGGTGGTCAGTTTCAGAGATTTTACAGTAAAACGAAATGTAGTAAAAGCGACCAGCATTGCGCACAAAATTAAAGAAACGGCTAGGAAAACAAAACAGATTTATCCAAACATTCAATCCTATTTTATTCATCTATTTAATATTTTTTGCTGCTGCATTTTATTTTCAACCAACTGTTCGTTCGCATTTTTTGAAAATCCAAAGTTTTAAACGTCGTGGATGAAAATACGAGGATGGATTAAAAAAAAGTTTACAAGGATAATAAAAAATTATTTATTAACATTGGACAGAAAATACAAAAGGGAATTAAAGGGCATACTTGCCGATCACTTTTCCACAGAATCCCCACATCTATTTAGGCACTGAACGCAGGACCAACTTGTTTAACCCGGCTTGGCAGAAATCACGTCCTGCCCATTTTGGCAGATGTTCTCACATCACTCTCTGAAGAGAAACTTGTTCCAGATAAGCGCTTGGAACCCAGATAAGGTGCCGAAGCTGGGCTGTAGGGGGTGGATCCAGACTTCCCACTTGAACTTTTGCAGCAATTCTTGAGTTTTGCGAGCAGTAGGGTATTATCATGCATGAGGATGACACCATCACTCAACATGGCAGGGCGTTTGCGTCCGATGGCTTCACGATGGCCCAGTGACTATTTCCTTCTTCCGAAATTGAAGGAACACTTATCTGGAACAAGGTTCTCTTCAGAGAGTGATGTGAAAACAGTTGCCCAGAACTAGCTCAATGGACAGGACGTGATATCTGCCAAGCCGGGTTAAACAAGCTGGTTCAGATGAATGCCTAAATGGATTTGGTGATTACGTGGAAAAGTGATCGGCAAGTATGCCTCTTATGCATTTTCTGTCTATTGTTAATAAATAATTTATATCACCCTTATAAACGTTTTTTTGGATCCATCTTCGTATATTCAGGTTTCTAAATATTCTAAAAACACTTTCATGAAAGCCTCCTGCATCTTATCTGCTTCATTATGTCTTTTTGCTATTTCGTTTAATTGGAATTGCGTTTGCTTTGATTTTCAGCTTATTTGTTTTATCATTAATATAGTGGATTGAAAGTATATATGATAGCTTGTCGAATGGATGTTGGGCCAGAGAAAGAAAGGGTGAAACATTTAACCCTTTGCCGTACGTTTTCATTTAACCTCCTAATTAGATGCCACCACCCATTTGATATATCTTTCATTATTTCAATCTATTTAAGATGGCAAAGGATACTATAAACATGAATGCGTGACCAGGTGAATTTTATATTTAAAATTAATTGTTAAGTTGACTTAATTACAGATTTAAATAGCGTACAGGCACAAAAGAGCCGAACGTATGACTTGCGACCCGACAAAGACGAAGGTTAAAATGAAATGCAATTAAAATGACAATGCCCAATTCCCTTACAGGTCAAATGATAATTCTAAGTCTTCGCGCTCGTATTATTTAGATGTAATATCAATTAAATAAAGTTTAAAATTTTTAAAAAGTTAGACATTGAAGGCGGTCAGCCTAGAACTCGCGTACTCCGTTAAAAAGAATTTCAGTAGTGTATGATGGGTATTTCGATATTATTGTATAAAAGTTTGTTTCCCCATTTTCGTGTTTCTTAATCATTTGATAATGAAACAATTATGATCAAATATCCTATTTTTCATTCACAATTTTTACAAAAATGACGTAATTAGAATTCTTGGAATCACAGTCATTGAGGCAAAAATCAATCGCAATTTGTTGGCTGGCTTCCTTTCAAAGGGAAGTTCAAAATATCTTCTTTCGCTAACGTGAAAAAATATCAGAATAAAATAAAATATAAATCGAAGTGATAACAACACAATAAAAACCTAAAAATTAACACAAATGAATTGTATTAGTAGCGTGCGAATGCAGCAGCAGCAAACAAAATAAAAATGGAAAGAATAGAAACAAAAACTCAAAATGGAGAACTCGGCCATGCACTTTCTCAAGAGTCGCACACAGCAAGAGTTCAAAAGAACTTCAGCAAGGGTTCTCCTTCCCGAACCTTGTTCAGCAAGTTGCCTTTTTGAAATGGTGGCATGAAGTTCCGATGTATTCTTAGGAGCTAAGTATTTTTCTTGTTCGTTTTCACTTGTTTTCATGTTTCCTTGTATTCTGGAGTTTGGTTTTTCTTTCATTTCGGGATTTTTCGGGTCACGGAGGCGAAATTTTTAGACACTTTGTCAAGCTCCTTACAGAAAAAAATTCCTGACTTGTTTTGAACTCTTGCTGTGTGTGACTCTTGAGAAATTGCATGGCCGATATCCTCCATTTTGAATTTTTGTTTGTATTCTTTCGTTAACAGCATTCTTAGGTGTGGCGATTTGATGGCAGTGTCTCGAATTCGGAGTGTGAATTACTGTCCAACCGCCACGAGAAAAACCCCAGACACAAGACATTCCGATGGCGGTCGTTATGGAAACGGGATATTCCACTGCATTTCAGGGGTGAAGGAAAGGGCTTCATTTCGTCTGGCGCAGATAGAACCGGCGGATGTCTCATTTCATCACTTAACGAAGTGCGCTTAGTTTGCCAAATGTTGCGGTTGATTTTATGCCCGTTTCCCTCCTTTCTTCGACTCGTCTACTTGAGGCAACCCTCTTCAGGGTTTTTCTCGCGGCGGTAGCACACCCCTATTGAAGAGATAAATGTCGCCCTTGCCATCAGGCCACAGTTCAGAAGGATGTCGGTAATAGTTATACTGCGGCTTCAAAACGGGACGTTAATGTTACCAAACCAGACTAATTCAAAACGCTCCGTCCTCTTCACAGTGACGCAGCTAGGGTGAGTGGCGCCCGGGTCAAAATGAGATTTTTTCGCACTCAATTCATCAACACTGGATTAGCTTATGTAAACGGCGCCCCGGGCATGGTATATTTTCGCCCACTCATCGTATCTGACTTAAAAAAGTGACAAAGAAGCAGCGTTTTGTCTCCATGGCCAATGGAATTGTGAGCAGTGGCGGCGATTGGGAGCAAAGGGGGGGGGGTCAAGACATAGAACGCATAAAAGTCCCTGTTATAGGGAGTAAACAAAAATTAAAATTTGTTGTTCAAAGTCAGCTAGTTTTGGACACTATTGGATTTGACTGGACCGGTTCGAAACCGATTCCATTGAAGATCCGTAAGTTGCACGCTAAATCATACGTATATTCCAAACATCCTCCCGTTGGTGCGCGATTTGAGAGGGGTGCCAGCCCAGGTGTAGTCCTCGTCATGATCGCGGTTCAAATACGAATGTCGTCCCTAAAATAGTCCTCGTGTTGCTCAAAACGGGGCGTTAACTAACCTAACCTAACCTGGACATTATTGTTTGTTATAATTCTTAGTTTTAATAAGCTAATACAAATAATAATAATAACCGCAATTCTCAAAAGTGGGGCTACCGCCATTGGTTGCGATAGTAACTGACATCCGCGAAATATTTTATTAAAAACACCAGTCATCATCAGAGGCACAGAGCCTAAATGTATTTTAATTCTCCCTCATCATATTTTTCTTTAAAAATGGCATAAACGCAGTAATTTTTTGATTTTATGGCGCCCCCCTCCTTGCCACCCTGTTTCTACGCCACTGCCTCTTCACCAACTGCAGACCCGAGAATGGCGATGGGAAGACAGGCTTTACAGATTGGTTTGGCTTTTGTTTTGGCGCAAGAGCCAGAATATTGACTATACTGTGCCGTAAGAAATGGCAGGCTTTACAGAAAACAGGCAGCGTAGAGAAAAGACCTCTAAAACAAATAGCTGCCTAGTTGCAAAACGGAGCGTGGTGGAAAGCAGCTGTTACCCGGTGCTCAACTTTATACTGTCCTACCGCCACGAGAAAAACCCTGAAAAGGATTGCCTCAAGTACATGAGTCGAAGAAAGGAGGGAAACGGGTATAAAATCAACCGCAGCATTTGGCAAACTAAGCGTACTTAGTTAGGTGATAATTCGTTTTCGACCGAAGTACAAAGCGAAATGAGACTTCCGTCGGTTCTACTTGAGCCAAATGAAATAAAGCCGTTTCCTTCACCCCCAAAATGCAGTGGAATATTCCGTTTCCATAACGACCGCCATCGGCACATCTGGTGTCTGGGGCTTTTCTCGTGGTGGCAGGACAGTACCATTTTATTTTTCTTCGGATCTTTTTGATCGCATTCTGTTATAAATGCTTGCTATAAGGAGAATAAATCCTGCTCTATTAAGTTTCCATAAATGATACTTTGGAACGGTTCTAATTGTGAATGAAATTTCCTATTTCATTATTAGCAGACTATTGATTTTTTTTAAACTTCTTTTATTTCAGAGTACTACGAATGTTTGCGTGCGAAATAAAACAGCAAATACTCAGTCTGCAACGGTGTAAGTATTTTTCAATTTGTATGTCAGTTTCTAAATGAACTCCAGAACTTTAAATCAGTCTTTTTGAATACTTAACCGTATGAAGAATTTATGTAAATTAAAATACAGTCATGAATGAGAATAAAATATTTATTTACAATTATTCATGACGTTCGAGATTACATTGTTTCAAATACATTTATAGTTTTTGTGTGTAATATCGTCTATTTTTCAAACCATTCATTCGTATTCATTTTTATGATGAAAGCCATATCATAGTGTTGTATTCTCTAAAAGTAATTCAAAATTAATCATCTTATCCAGTTATCCTCCACATTGCTATCTGCGAACATATTGCAAATCTGAAATTATTGTTAAATTGAAATAACTCAAAATATTATTCTCGATATAATTTTAAAAAAACATTTCTTTCGTAAACATTAAAAAAGAGAACATGTTTTTATGGATAGGTCAACTGATTAAAAATGTCACGAAAAAACCCGAGATAATAACGTGATGTTGGTAACAATGACAATGCCCTTCAAATTATAGAAATTATAGCAATTCTGGAATAGAGTCGATGTGTTCAGATAGTTTTTAGTCGTTATTTTTTTGCCTGGAGTAAGTTTATGGAAATCGTCAAGAAAGTTATTCTCAATATTAAGAACGTAATTAGTTTTGCTAAAAGTCCTACATTTATTCACGATCGAGGAATGACTAGGAACTGAATCTAGTTAAGTGTATGCCAAATTAAATTAAAGAGAAAAAGTGACAACAAAAGGCTTCCAAACTGGAATAGCTGTTGAATATATTAATAAGAAATTAAATTCAGAATTATAATTTGCCATGACTTTTACGTTGTCTTTCAAGATATATTAATTTTCCTAGAGCTCTCATACTAAAACTTATTTTAAGCTTTCTAAATTCGAGTTAGTGGCACCAAAAGCATTATTGCAATGAAACATTTTGTGAATTTTCTGTAGTAAACCGTATTTTTCCTAAATTGTTCTGATAGTATTCATTCTCAGTACTTTTTTGTATCGTGTTTTAGATTCCGGAGGACTGTGGAACCATCGCCCAATCTGCCATTGGTATCAGCTCCAAAAAATGTAAGATTTTTTTTTTTACTGGAAATTATACAAAGATGAAGGGGAGACTGTTTTCCTTAGAAAAAAAAACCTGATGTGAAAAAATTAGTGCATTAAGATTTCAGTGATAAATACCACAGCCGATGCTTTTGAAATAATAGTGGATATATTAGACACAAAACTAGATTTTTTTTTGTTAAATGTGAAATGGATCTAATATTATTGAAACTGAGTTTTTAGAAAAAGAAAACAGACCGACGCATGAAAAGTTTTCAATGAAATAGTTATCCAAACTCGGAAGAAACGAATACTTAATAGTTAAATATTACATACAGGCAATCGATTATTTCTCTGAATTTAAGATTCATTCCATTGAATTTTTGTCTTCAGACCTCCAACAGTAATTTATATCTATCACCTAAATGAATGAGTGAGGCTTATTCTACACTAGCAGTAGGCGCGCGGCGTTGCCCGTGGAATCAGGACTTCAAAAAATTGGGGGTGGGGGGAAATGCCCACAATGACTCGAAACAGTTTTGAAATCAAAACAAAAGATACCATTATTGATTATTCCGCTTATTTTTTTTTGGATAATGACATTTATCAAAATAGAAATGTATATATTATTGAGATGACGATGACGCGAATGTAATGACGTCGCCTGCCGGAAGGAATCGGATTGTAGAAATACATGCAGGAAATGAAAGCATATGACGTCACCTGCCGCGACGAAGGTCACGCACCAGCCAATGAAATTACAACAATGCATTTGGGAGAAACTCTCGCTGTTAAATCTCGCTAGCAAAAAAACTGTTTGAACTGACCAGGGAAAAACTAATTTTTAAAAAAAGAAAAAAGATATTTCAACCGTTCTTGTTTTAAATCCGACAGAAACATTCCAGTTATAAGCTGCAATAAAATGAAAATTATAGAGATGTTAGAATGTCAGAAAAATCATTATTAAAAATTTACTATAAAAGTGACTATTTTTCAAAAACGGCCTTCCCCCAGCGAAGGAAGGGAATAAATCACGGCTGTTTTAGTTTCCGCCAGATGGCGTAGCCAAGGCGGAAAAGTGCGAAACGGCGTGCTTTTTCACTTTCGGCATTCGAGAAAAATTCTCCGATCCCATCCAGAAATAAATTAATCTAAAATCGAAGAAATAAAATATTTTAACCGTTCTTGTTTTAAATCAGAGAAAAATAATTGATTTACTACCAAAAATATTTTGAAAATGATATCTTGATTAGAACATCGGATGCAAGAGTTTTAAGATTTCCGGAAAATTTCATTTTTGAAAAGTGATTATTTTTTTTAAAAATTCTCAAAATTCAGTAAATTACGTTAGAAATTCAAAACTAATTTCATTAGAACGGAAATCGCGTGCTCTTTCCGATGGTTTTTCTATTTTTGTCGTACAATTATTCGAAACCATACTATTGAGAAATGAGTGCGAAAAAAAAAAATCAACCAAAACAACACAAAACATTAAATAAAAAATTTTCTAGCTCAAATTTTAAAATTTCGGCTGCAAGGTGCATTCAGCCACCATTACGACTACCTGTGTGCCAAATTTCATACCTGTAAGTGCGATAGATTCGTCTGGACATCGCAGACACACACACACAAACATTGCCTTTTATAAATATAGATGAATATCAACTCAGGGCGAGGCCTCGGATACGAAGATGAGAAGTAAGTGTATAAGCAACCGGGTTTCCGATTTTTCTGCTATGGGGAAGGCTACTGGTTAATGGTCCTTGTCTTCATTACAGGCCGTGTCACTATAACGTAGAATTTGTTCCACGGAGTTTGGCATAGTGGAGCCATTTTTTTTATATTGGAAGCATAGAGCCTGCCTTTGCGATGCTCAGTAGTCGGGCGTTTGCGCATTATGGACTTGAGCCTTATCATGAGTTTCTTTTGGTTACTCAGATTGCAATTTTTAAACGAAATAATTGTCTCACACTTTTTCCCAAAAAATGTCAGTTTTTGAAAAGCGTCACACTCAAATAAGAGTTAAGCGGGGTGAGGGGGAATCAATAAATCTCGATAAATAAGGAATTTTGATTTCTTGAAAAACGATCTTTTTAAGTTGCAATTATTTAAATTGAAAAATTCGATACGAGTTTTGATGATTTTGAGTGATGTAATTAATTATATGTGTATTTTTAACGCAGGAACCGATTAAAGAGAAGGGACCTGAAAAAGATGTGGGTTTGGTCAGAAAAGACGATACACTTTACGTTCTTGTCAAGTGGAAAGAAGATTTCTGTTTCATTCTTTCAGAAGTTTTTCATTTTTGCCATTTTTTTAAGTGTTGTGTTAAAGATAATGGCTGCTGTTCAAGGTCGAATGTCAGTGAGAAAATTTAGTCAGAAATTCTAGAGAAACAAACAATATAATGGTAATTATTTGTAATAATTTACATAAAGACTAAAAGGGCTCAAAACTATATTATTTTAAAACATACTGATTTAAAAATGCAAGTACTTATTTGTAATGTGCAAGTACTTATTTGTAATGTCTCAGAGGGCCCGCAAGAAATTTAGCGCTAAGGGCCCTCAACAAGCTTAATACGCCCATGCATAGAGCTACTAAATCTGATTCAAATATACTTTGGAGGGTGAGAATGTGCACCTCAAAATGTTTCTTTTTGACGTAGACTTACGTCTTTCCATAGTGGTCTAATGGTGTGTCGGGAAAGGAAAAAATTATGATACTTTTCGTGGTATTTTTAAACGCTTATAGTTCCTCAACCAAATAATTGTTGGTTTTAGTTTCATTTAACAGAGAAAGGTGGGCATTGAAGATTACGAAAATAATTTTAGAATTTATACTAACGGTTTAGACACAGTCGAGTTGCAAAGTAGGTGGAAATCACGAAGAATTTTACATAGATAGAGTCACATAGTCACACTAGACTAATAGTCACTATAGACTACAGGGTTAATAGTCACAGAAAGTGACAGTTGAGTCAGGTAAGTACGTCTACGCCCCTCAATCCCAGCGGACCATTCGCAGAGACAGCCTCCAGTCGATTTTTTTAAAAAAAATTAACTAATTAAATACTAAGCGAAATTTTGTCGTTTTTCCTCGATAACTTCCGAAAATATTACAGCACAAAAATGATTTTTTTTGCACCATCTTAAAATTTAAAAATTTACCTTTTCATTTAATTTCCATGCAATTTCTTTTCTTTAATGTTAATAAAGCTTCCAAAATTAATTTTAAGCGCAATTTTTAACAAGATTTTCATTATTATAATGAAAGTCAAACCAATTGTATTGCGTCTCTAAGTCATTCACTAACACGCTGTTTCCACTGTTAAGTAGCAAGTACCTGAAAAGCTGTTTATTAGCAGTATCACAAATATTTTTTTAATTCGTGTATCTTTAAACACCTCTACTCTTTCCTGAAGTATAACTACTGTCTTACCGCCACGAGAAAACCCTAGACACCGGACATGTCTGTGGCGGTAGATATGGAAATGGGATATTCCACTTCATTTTGGGAGGGGAAGGAAAGGGCTTTATTTCATTTGGCGTAGATAGAACCGGCGGGAGTCTCATTTCTCTTTGTACTTCGTTCGAAAGCGAATTCCTCGCCTAACGGAAATGCGCTTAGGTTGCCAAATGTTGTGGTTAATTTTATATCTGATCCCTCCTTTCTTCGATTCGTCTATTTGAGGCAACCCTCTCAGGGTTTTTTCTCATGGCGGTAGGACAGTAGGTGTATAGATTGAGTTTCTGTAAATGGCGATTTTTAAAAATCGTTACGCACAAGATGCAACGACTGATACAATCAAACCTAACGAACCGAGCCTAAGAAAATATCATGCTACGATATTTCGGACTAAAGGTTCGAATTTCTGTCTTTTTATTTTACTAAATGATGCCAATATGTTTAACACATTCATCGCTATGAGCGAATTAGATGCAAGCTCCAAGAAATACAAAAATTGACAGTGCTCGCTCTAGACAATTCATAAATCAAAAATATTCATTTCACATGGTTGTGTTATTATCAGTTGCGTTCATTTTATAATCTGATCGCAACAGTTAGGTGAATTTCGTTCTCAGGCGCAGGATCGACTCCCCCGAGTACGTGGACAAACGAAAGTCCTCTGCAGAAATTCTTGCACTGTTGAACGAATTTCTGAAAACATAAGTAATAATACTACCTTTCTAAATGATAATATTTTCTTTTACTAAAATTTATTATTCAGATGAATGCTGATATTGCTATTTCCACAGATTTTCTCTAAACATTTCTCTCCATACAGAACTAGTTATCGGAATCTATATATCATGCTTCACATTTTCAATTTTAAAAAAATGATCATTT
Organism: Araneus ventricosus; assembly: GCA_013235015.1. NCBI lineage: Eukaryota > Metazoa > Arthropoda > Arachnida > Araneae > Araneidae > Araneus > Araneus ventricosus. Next base: position 168,726 of record BGPR01002159.1, read on the forward strand.
AGGGCATTCGCTTAGGATGGGTTTCATAGTCGCTACCCTATTGGAATTTTTCTTTTGGGACTACCTCAAGTTTATCTTATTAGTTATATTTATGTCTCGTTTTGAGCAATACGAGGAATATATTGGGACGGGCCTCGTCTGTTTGAACCGCATCAGATGACGAGGACGACTCCTGAACTGGCAACCCCGTCATCAAACTTCCGCGCCAAGCCAACGGAAAGACTTAAACCCACGACTAGTGGCGGCTCGCCAGCTCAGAAACACGCAGTGCTGCAGAAGTTGTATAGTCCTAAGTTGTAGAAAATTTTGTGCTAATTATTTTGGTATTTAATGATGACATACTAAAAATTGATAGTTTTTGAGTTATAAGCAACTGTGGAAAAAAAATTTAATGTTTTTTGGCTATAACTAAAATTCCAACAACAGTTTTTGGTGGCAAACCTCAGATTCGTAATCAGGACCCCAAAATACGGAAAGGAGCAAAAAATTACAACTCCTACAGATTTTGGTTTAAAAAAACTAATTAATGACTCGACTGCAGAGAAAAGCGAAAAATAAATAAATAAAGGCAATGGAGGAAGTCGCGCCAATCGAGAGCTATGGAAAACGCATCTCAAGGACATCTTTGGTTGCTTTTTCCTCCTGAATGAGCCTCCTCATTGCTCAATGAAAGAAATCAGGTCCTTAGGAGGGACACAACTCTCTGCAGCTCTGGTCTCTCTCTCTCTTAATTCTTGATTGATTTTCCGTCTTAATTTTACATTTTTTATTGCTTTTTTGCCATTTTCGTTGATCATTGAACTCTTAAAGTGGAAAAGGAAGCCAATTAGAATAAAAAACGAAAATATAACTTTTTGAAATAATTTCCGGGGGGACTGCTAATGGACGAGCCGCCACTGCCCAAGACGTCTGATTTAACGAGCAATAAGCCTACACACGGCGGATCTTCTGTGGAATCGGGCTTCGGTCCTGAAGCCCGGCGGTCTCGAAGCCGACACCTTACCACTAGACCACCGCCGCCTTGTGACTAGCTCAAAGAGATGATATTATGATAAGCCACGGACCACTTTATAGGAATTCATAACTTACGCTTGTGTCGGCTTACATGCTGCAAAATACGCAGAGTAAGATTCCATCTAGATATCTAGATTTCAGGCGTTTATTGCGTCTGAGTAAGAGTAAATTGAGCACCGAAGGTAAATGTGACCACCCCCACCAGTGATAGTACGTACCTCCTTCAGGAGGAGTCGGGTCGTGGTCTGGTGATTGTCTACTAGGACTCCGCCCTATTGATTGATTGAGCACCGAAGGTAAATGTGACCACCCTTACCAGTGTGAGTTACTCCCACCAGTGATAGTTCGTACCTCCTTCAGGAGGAGTCGGGCTGTGTCCTGGTCATTGTCTACTAGGAGATCGCCCTAGCTATTGAAGGGCTGTCATTCATTGGTCCAGTATGCATAGGCAGGCCGGAGGAAACTCCACTTGTGGTTACTCCATCTGCACTTCCAACTTAAACCTCACCTCAAATATGGGGATGAGAACCTGCCGTATTTGTAAGCAGGGTCTCGCTCCCCGGTGGTATATAGTCAGTGGCGTCTTGTCAGCTCAGAAACAAGCAGTGCTGCAAAATTTGTATAGACCAAAATTGTAGGATATTTTGTGCCGATTATTTTGTCATATAATGATGATACACTAAAAATTTATAGTTTTTGAGTTATAAGCAAAAAACTGTGAAACACTTTTTCACGTTTTTTCGGCTTTAACTAAAATTCCAACAAAAAGTTTTGGTGGCAAACCTCAGGTTCGTCATCAGCACCCAAAAAACATTAAGGAGCAAAAAATTGCAACTCCTCCAGAATTTGATTTTAAAAAACTACTTCCACCATCACACACTGGACTACTGAGAAAAAGCGAAGAAAATCGAAATGCGAAAATCGCCGCAAGCGAGAGCTGTGAAAAATGCAGCTCCAAATGAATGTAATTTTAAGAGGAGAAAGGGTTGCTTTTTCTTCCGACCGAGCGCTCTCCGCGTCGATGAGCGCGCGAATAGGAGGGGCAAAACTTTCCGCTCCTCTGGTCTCCTCTCTCTTCATTCCTGGTTGATTTTCTGTCTTCCTTCTACGTTTTCTATTACTTTTTGTTGCTATTTTTGTTGATTATTGAACTCTCAAGGTGGAAAAGTAAGCCAATTAGAATAAAAACGCTCTTACAAGATTTAAAAATAATTTCGGGGGGAATGCAGCTCTGCAACCCTTATGGACAAGCCACCACTGGTCACAAAACAGCGTTGGAAATCGTGAATAAACAAACTAGTGTTGCACGCGTTCTGTTATTTGTTAATTGATGCTAGCCGGGTCAGCTTAGTTAGTTAAATTCACGTCCCATTTTGCAGCAACATGAGGGCTATTTTGGGACCTACCTCGTCCTTCTGAGCCGCGGTCAGATGGCGAGATCTGAGCCGGCACCTTCCTCCCCAAACTTCCGCACCACATCAGTTAGAATATTGACATTTTTAAAGATTTAACTCATTAGTTGTGTTGGTGAGAATGGATTAGTTTTATATATATATACATTTTTTTTAGAAAAAGAGAAAAAATTGATTACAATTCATTTTGTATGTAGAGTTTGTTTGTGTGTTGTTCGATTTTTGGTTCGATATAACTTGTCTGTGTCTCTTTTGAGTGCAGTTTTGGGTTGGCTTTTCCTTGTATCTGCTCTGCATCTCACATATTGTATTTTATGGGTGGAATGCCATTGGTAATTAAAATTAGGAATGTATCGTTTGTTCTCCCCGGCCATGGTAAATTTTTATTAGTAAATAAGTTTCACTCCATATGCTGTTATTTGTATTGTCCCTTTGGCCGGGTGAGCCCTTGCAATATGAAACTTTTATATATGTTTATATTTATTTAATTTCCACCCATGATGATGGTTGTTGTGCTTTTTTAAATAAATGCGAGTGGGGCTCGATTTCCCCTGCTGCTAATGGTCGGTTCTCCGGCTCTTCAAAGCCTTAAACCCAGTAGCGTAGGCTGGATCGGGTTGCACCACATGAGCGGGAGAATGTTTCACCTCGACGGATTTAATCTGCACCAGGGGCTCTATCACGATTCTACCGGCAATTATTCGCACCGAAAAGTTCTCGCTCTCGAGTACTCAAATACAGCGAGAAAATAGTCGTGACCTTCAATTTAGATCTATCACCAACGCCGAGTGAAACAAAGGAAGTAATTTCTCACCGTTTCCGCGAGTACGAGAAGTGGAAACGATCGACCAATCAAAAGAGAGCACTCTTTCCTATTTCGAAGTATAAACAAACAAATCGACTGTCGAGTCGGCGTGTGAAGTATATTGTTTTAATCAAAACTACTTACTTTTTGTTCAAATGGTTGTAGTCATGCAGTTTTTACAGCATAATCAAACATATAATTTGTTAGAGAAGTGGTTAATAAGTGAAGACTTTGTGCACTGTTCACAGACAAACCTTTGATATTTCTCGAATATAAATTTTTCTTCCTATTGAATCGTGTTTTTACGCTTTATGTCAATGTTTTATCTGTTTATTTCTCGAATATGATATGCATAGAATGAATTGACTCTTTATATGAATGTGCTTTGTTATGCAATAAAATATGTTTGGGTTTTTATAATGTTTATTTTCAATACTACATCTATAATCACTGTATTGACCTTGACGTGACCTTGGCGCTACTCTGAACTAAGTTCGCAACGGACGGTTTCCATGTATCTTCTATGTAGGTTCCGATCTAGGTAAACTGACTGCTGACTTAGCCGCTGGGAGTAGATTTAAACGGTCTGACAGACAGGGCCGGTCTTTATCGATTGGACCAATTGCTCCAAATAGGGCCCCAGGCCTAAGGGGCCCAGCGACAGAGTACTACAAAAAATGCACTCGAAAGGATTTTTCAAAATTTTAATTAGATTTAAAATTAATTAAATATTAATTGATATTTTAAAATATTTATTCAATAACTTTGGAGCATATTATCGCACAAAAATCATTCTTGCACCACTTTTTTATTAAAAAAAAAGCTTCCCTGTGTTATACCAATTTTATTTCAATACAATTTTTTCTTTAATTTTAATTAATTTTTAGAAAAATTTCAAATATATTTTACGATAGTATTTTTTATTGTTTTAGTTAATGCATGCTCGTTGCGACGATATTAAAAAACATTATCATTCTACGACGTTTTGGACTAGAGGTTCGAATCTCTCTTTTTTTTTAATGAAAGTATATATTCTTATGGTTTTACAGACTTTGGAACAAATCAGCTGGGAAACACGTCCAAACCAAAATTATTACAAATTGGGTCCCGAATCTCCTAAGGCCGGCCCTGCTTACAGAATAGCGTATAGCAATTTCACTATACTTATTAATTTTTTCATTATAACTTTGTGGACTTTAGTGTGTGGGCACTCTGTATTCTTAACTTTCTTTTTAATAATCTTGTTCCATATATAACTCTCGATGTTTGAAA
>BGPR01002159.1:173238-192207 GCA_013235015.1 Araneus ventricosus
TTTCTTTTTAATAATCTTGTTCCATATATAACTCTCGATGTTTGAAAGTTAAAGCGGTGAAAGAGGACTTTATTGTGGGCACTCTGTATTCTTAAATTTCTTTTTAATAATCTTGTTCCATATATAACTCTCGATGTTTGAAAGTTAAAGCGGTGAAAGAGGACTTTATTGTGCGCACTCTATTCTTAAATTTCTTTTAAATAATCTTGTTCCACATATAACTATCGATGTTCGAAAGTTAAAGCGGTGAAAGAGGACTTTAGTGGGCACTCTGTATTCTTAAATTTCTTCTTAATAATTTTGCTTCACATTGATTGATATAGTAATGTTATTTTCAGATGTTCAGTTGGAATACAGAATGTTAAAAGAGAAGACGTACCAGACGAAGAAGTTTTTAGATACCGGAAGCACGTCGCCATGGGTGAAATTTCCCAATCTTCTGACAATGAAAACGTGTCTTTGAACATAAAAATCGCGAATAGGTTTTATTTTATTCGAGTTCAAATTGTGTTTCATTCCCTCTTTTTCACGTCCTTTGTGTTCTTAATCCCTTAGGTAATTAGTATTATTCTTTATTGTGGAATTTTTATAACCTTACAAATTAACCTTATTTCCAAACAATTAGCAACTCATTGTAATAGCTTATCTCGAATAAAAATACTTTTTATTACAATAAAAATATTTTTTATGTCTTGAATGAAGCGAATTTTATAGAATTATTATTATTTTCATGTGCCATTTTCACTGCCCGCATTATCATAGTACAAATATTTACGGATACTGGACTTAGAAACATGAGATTTACAGAATATAATCATTTTTTTCATTGACGTCAATTTAAAAGAATTTTAAACGATAGTTTTTGAAAACTAATATATTTTTCAAAGTTTTTATTTGCATGCATGGAATTTTTTTAATTGCTGATACATTATTATTGAACTTGTCATTAATTATTCCCTTATTGTTATCTCCCCCTTTTAAATATATATTGTAATATAATTATGCTTTTTAGACCATCTGGTAATTTATGTTGCAAGCAAAAGAAGAAATATACACTAATAGAAGCATATTTTAAAACAGTCTATGGGAAAAAATGTCACCATGAATTTAAGTGTTCATAATGAAGATCGTTATTTTGAAACACAAGTATACAAAATCAGCACGCTGAAGCCTCATTCATTCGACTGATATGCAATATTAGATTCAGTGTGGGAAAACTCTTTTACATGCAACGCATGTATAAGCAAAGAATTAATATTTTTTACAATAACAGTAAGTTTAATTCCGTCTTTTTACTCGAAGTACAACACCTAATTTGCATGCGAGAATTTTATTGGGCAATGAATACTTTTAGCTCTCCAATTATGCAAAAAGTTTCACGTTTTGGCCGTGGGGCAGTACACCTTGTTAACGGCTTACTACAATACTTCAGTCGTCTTCATTAAAGTTGCCGGGTTCAAGACATCCTTCTGCAAAAACCATTGCAAATGTTAAACGTTTAGGAAAAACGGGCAGTGTAAAAAATTTTTCCATCGAGACCTTCCATTCAATCAACTCTATATGCACCTGTTGAAGATTTTCTGGGTGTGCCTAATGGAAAATTTTTAACAAATACAGTGCGTATCCATATTGCCCAATGCCGGAACAAGAACTACTGTGGGGTAACATTTTATCAACTTCATTTTAAACTAGCAAGTTGAAAATTCATCTTTACTGAATGAAATATTGTAATTTATGGATGTCGATTTACAAGGCAAGGAAGTGTTATTACAATAATCACAGTCGCTAGACGAGCCTCATAATATAAGACGAAATAAGGTATCAAATGCGTTGGCCTGAGATGTGTTTTGTGCGGAATATGTAGGGTTACCATAGCTTTTTGGGTTTAAATCCGAACACACCGGAGGGTCTTGGGAGGGGTGTAGTATAAAATTCTAAAAGTTGGAATGACCCTCTTTCATAACACCAGAACAGAGTTAGGTTAGGTTAGATTAACGTCCAGTTTTGAAGCAACACGAGGGCTATTTAGGGACGGGCCTCGTAATTTTGAACCGCGGTCAGATGACGAGGACGACACCTGATCTGGCAGCCCCTCTTCAAACTACCGCGCCACACCAATGGGAGGAAGTTTGGGCACTGCGTATGATTTAGCGTGCAACAGGTCCCATACACGGCGGATCTTCGGTGGAATTGGGTTTCGCACCTGCGACCCTCTGGTCTCGAGGTCGAGACCTTACCACTAGGCCACCGCGGCCTCTAACACTACCACAGAGTATCAGGAAGTGAAAAAAATTAAGACCTCAGGTTGCAAATAAGATACAATTTTTACTAATGTTTGGTAATTCAAAATTATGTCAATGAAAAACAGAATTAAAGCAAAACTGCCAAAACTTTTGATTTTGAGTTTGAACTGGTGCCTGGATATTGAGGCTCGTCCACTTTCTCATCAACAATGGATGCAAACAGTGCGAACAAAGAATTTTCTTTTAATGGCGGAATGACGTTATTTTTTCCTAATATTTCAGATTTCCCCTGCTGCAACCAAATTACTTTCTCACCACATTCACTGGCGTAGATCCTTACTCTAGTTCGAATGTGAGCTTGAAATCGGATTGTCCGGTCGAAAACTGGACGTATGGTAACCCTAAAAATATGAGGTAGTAGAAGGGATGGAGGTTATTGTGAAAATAACTGATTTACGGTTGTTCAGGTTTTTTTCACCCCCGGTTTAACCTGGAGGTTATAAAAGCTCAAAATAACCGGTTTTCGGTTTTTAAAAATTTAAAACGCCGTTTGTAGACAATTTTTTTTGTTAATATTGTCTTCACAGGAAATCAATCCATTGGTCAATATTTATCTGCTCAAGATTCTTTCAGTAATCCGCCAACCAACAGACGCCTCGAGGAAGCGGTTGTCGTTGGTTGGCCTAAGATGATGAAATTCAAAGTTTCATAACTTGGTAAATATATGTCTAATCGAGCCTATCTTCCTATCCGGTTATTGGATTTAAAAAAATAACCGGTTATAACCAGGACAAAAAATAACCGCAAAAAACCTGTTAAGAGACCCAAACCGGTAGGTTTCTCCAGCCCTTAAGTAGTAGTTTAATTGGGGCGTTCTTCTTCGATGATGCTTCAATTTCTAATAATTATATAACTATTTTATCTGGACCGTTATCTAATTATTTGGAGGAATTTGAGAATGTGGTTTCAGCATGCTGGGACGCAAATACACATATCTCTTCAGATTCGTGCATTCCTGACAATTCGTTTAGAAGCAACGTTATTAGATACGGAGGTCCTGGAGAAGGACCCTCGCGACCACGAGATTTCAGACCTTAAGGCGGTTTTCTTTGGAGTGTCTTAAAAGTTACAACCTAAAGTTTCGCATTCACGAGAAAGAATGGCTAAGCCATTTGTCCCAACAATTGGTTTGTATTTCACTCATTTTAGTCGAAAAATTAGGCAAAACATTCACGGATGTCCAAAGTTTGTTCTGAGACAGGGTTCAAAGTCGCAGATTCTTCCCACCAACACTCCTTTCTCCCAACACGGGGGATTTTGAGTTTCATTTCTAGCCTCGACGCGAGCTCCCAATGTAGGCAGATCCTATCTCTCTGTATCTTAAAGAATATTTATTTTTTAATCAAGAGCTTCAAGTAAATATTAATATACTAGCCGCCTTCGGCGAACAGCTTGTTCACCGGGAATAAGATTCAATTGAATCTTGCATCATTTTATATTCACGTTTCTCTTAACAACGTAATTTTAAACTTCAAATTGTGGTGGATATTTAACCCATGTTCTGTTAGTGACCTTGGACCTCTTCTCTTCATTGTCTAGATAAATTTTTCTAAATAACTGACAGTCAAATACCTGACCATGTCATGTAACTTCTAATTCCATGTTGTCGGCACTGGCTCCACTTTCTTATTCCTCTTGTAAAATATGCATTTGATTTCAACATTAAAATAACTCTGCACAATTTATGACCAGGGCATGTTAGCTGGATTGAAACATGCTGAGAAGAGAATGAAAACATAGCAACCATAATCATTCAGTTTACTGGATATATTTCTTAATATAAGCAAAGCAATATCTCGGACAGCTTAGTTTACAGATTTCACAAAAATTTTGATGAAATAAACTTGAAAGCAAATTGTATTGAGATATTCTGAGATTGCAACAATGAAAAGTATTGTTGTAAATTATGCCAATTTTTTTTTTTTTTCGTTTATTAAAATTCGAGAAAACATTGTACAGCAACTTAATTGATATCATTGGAAAGGTAATTTTTTGCACTTTTAGATGGTGTAAAAATAATTTTTGTTTTGTAATATTCTCGGAAATTATTAAAGAAAAACGCCAAAATTTCGCTTAATTTTTTAATTAAAATTTCAAAAAAAAGAGCTCCGAGGTGCACATTTCCATCCTCCAAAGTATGTTTGTGCCAAATTTCGTAGCTTTAGATCCAGCGGTCTGCCCTGTAGAGCGCCAACACACAGACACACGGAAACACACACATTCTCCTGTATTATTAGTAGAGATATATTCTCATATCAGAAGAAAAAGAATTACTTCTCAAAATATAGGGGAGACCGGGCACAATGGAGCACTTCTGTAAATTTTGATTGTTTACTCTCAAAGTACTGATTTTTTTTGCTCGAAAAAATGCATACATTTCTCTACATATTAAGATTTATATTACACTCACTCTTAAATCTATAATTGTCTATACACTGTAAAAAATATCCCGTAAAATTTACGGTTTTAAACTGGCAGCTGGGTTGGTTGTGCAAAACCGTAAAAGTTACGAAGTAAATCCGTAGTCACAACGGTTTTTTACCATATGAGATTAAGTTTTCTCCGTAAAAATTAAGTCATCGAAGTAAGTGACGTCATCGACTGAGTTGAGTTGTTTTTCCTTCTGTTCGAGTTGAGTTGAAACGTGCTGGTGTGTATTATCAATTAGGAATATTAATTAATATATATATATCAAGACTTAATTCTTAATTTTAATTAGTTTAATTAATCTAATTTTTAATTGAACTTACTTGGACGATTTCGATGCAAGATGTTGAAAAAACTTCAAACTCTTTCGAGCCGGGGATCGAAACGGCGTTCATAGAGTTAGCAGGCAGTCGCTCTAACCACTAGACCAACGGGGAGTTCATACAATATGGTAAAAATAATCTTTTTGAGCTTTAAAGTCACTATAGCTCTAGTGGCGCCACCTAGTGGTGTTAAAATCAAATATTGACAGAACACGTGTTTCATGGTTAGCTTTTATGAGTGACAACAGGTTACTTCTACATGTATAAACAGTTAGACCATGCCCTGTGTAATATGATATTTCATTTATTTCTTTGTTTTAAATAAAAAGGTTTTTTAATGTGTCAGTTTTCCTACTAAACGATACGTGTTTCATATGGAAAATGGTTGATTCTGAATCGAATGAAATTAAGTTTTTTTCGCAAAATGTTAAAAGCTACGTAATTCTTCAAACTTCTAAGCTTATTTTAAAAATTAGAAAAAGTATTAGTGGTGATATATTTTTTCTTCCTAAATTATTTCTTTTTTTTTGTTCATGCATCATTAAAGTCAATACATTCACTTATTACACTATAGAGGAGATGGGACACTATTAAAAACATGAAATGAATGCAATAAAATTACATTTAAGAAAGGGAAGAAAAGGGAATACGGAAAGCAATACCGTATGACGAAAAATAGAATTTGAACTGACGGTTTTAAACCGTTTATGGCTGGAGCGGAAAACGGTGAAAAACTGTTTTGTCAACAAAACAGCCTTAAACCGTCAAATATACGGAAAAAGTCCGGGGAAAAAATGGATATTTTTTACAGTGTACTTTTTTAATATTTATTTTTTAGTAACTAGTGAAAAAGTGGACCAAGGCCGGGATACCATGGACCAGTGCATTTTTTAATAACACAAAATATAATATGTATCATTTGTTTATTCATGGCTTCAGTTCGTATATATAATTCAAAATTAATGAATAGTAAAGTTGGCAAACGACACATTAAAAGATTTTTCTGTTGCTGAAAGTCTCCTGTTTCCTTGTGAAACTCTAGCTTCCGGAAGACTCGTCATATCTTGAACGTTTACAAGAGATTGGCCATCTATGGAAATGCTTTTATGGGTAAGTATTAGCCTTTTTTCTAATTAATTGGATATCATTCAACACCTAATTTATGTATAATATCCATAGATACAAACTAATAGGCGCATTTATTTAGAAAAGAATCATACTATTTTATATAATTTTTCCTTAATATAGCTATAATATGAGAATTAAAGATTTACTGAATGTTTATCTTAATATAAATAAAAGTCATTGTGGGTTTGTGAATGTTTGTATCTATGTTCCACATCTCCTTCTAAACCACGGCACTTATTTCAACTAAACTTTGCACACTTATTAATTAAGACTAGGGTAAGATTACTGTCAACTTTTTAAAGCGCAAAAGTTAATTAAACAGACAGTTAATTAAAAAGTAACCGAAACCGTTTTTCCGCTGTAAGTTCGGAGCAAATCATCCCTCGAAAATTATTTTTATACCATTTTAAAGTTCAAAGTTTTACCTTTTTAATGATATCAATTTTATATCTGTCACATCTTTCCTTCAATTTTTATGGGTTTTTCAAAATTTAATAAAAAGTTGACACGCAGAAAATTTTAAAATAAATCAAATTTAATGATACTAGAGTTGATACTGATGAGTTGCTAGGCAACGGTGTAATTACTTTGTCATTATTTTTTCTGCTTATTTTTTTTCAAATATCGTTTGGCAATGTTTTCATTGGTTCTCAAAGAATTCTAAAGCTTATTTAATTAGATTAAAAAATCACTGCAGTTCGTATCACCTGTTAATTTTACCTGCGTTTCCTAACAAATAATAAATCCTTAATCCGTAATAATATATTAAATGAGAAAGTGTGTCTGTCTGTCTGTTTGTTACGCTTTCAAGGCCAAACTACACGTGGAATAACTTATTTTTAATGTCAAACATCACGTGAGCGTAAAGAAAGCCGCGATTATGTGATCTTTCAGGGAAAATAAACAAATAATTTACTCAACTCGACGCTTGATTTTCATTTTTCGAGTTTGCAGTCTATTTAATTTTAGTGATTTATACTTTTCCATATCAGATTTTATTCAAGAAGCTGTCGATAAATTGACGCAGGGACAGAAATCTATTGATAGATATGATATAGCTGCAAGATTTTTTGGATTAATATTTAGAAACTAATGTTAATTATAACTAAAGGAAAATATGCAAAGATGTAGTATTTTGTTTTATGTATTCTTTTGAATGGTAGAAGTGGATGACATATAGCATGATGGATGATACATTCCACAGATTATAAGGGCCTGATGATACTATTGAGTACAATGATGTAATACACAGTAACGGAGAATATATGAGGAACAGAGAATGGTTTTTGAATTGGTAATTTCGGCACTCATTAATGAAAGTTTAGGTCAGATAAATAAAATAAAAATATGTCACAAATAGAGGGAGGTATTACAGAATATCTACTTGTAGATGCGCTAATGGACAATAACAAGTAACATCAACTTCTTCATATAACAGACTAGCAGTACCCGCACGGCGTTGTCCGTGGAATCGGGACTTCAACAAATTAAAAAAAAACCCGCCCAGAATGACACGAAAAACTTTTGAAAACAAAATCAAAACAGAAGATAGACATTATTGATTTTCCCGCTTATTTTGCTTCGCGATTATGACATTTGAGCTGTAGAAAAACAGTACAGAGTACGTTAATCCAAAACTATATTAAAAAATTGCAACGTGAAAATCATTAATAAACAGCAAGAAGCAACTTAAACAACATGTGTTTTTAAATAGACTTTAGAAACAAATCAAAAGTATAAAAAACATAAATCAGAACGTGACCCCCCCCCCACCTAGATTAAAAAATTGTCTATCATGAGCTTGAAGTGTAAGGCGAAATTTATCAGAATGTAACAGACAGACGCGCACAAAGAAAAAATAACCAAAAGGAGAAAAAAACCATTTGCCTAAACCTGCTTAAACGGTTTAATAATTCATTCAAACTAAAGCAATAAAAGTAATTCATCATATTCCCGTACCTACCCGCATTCATGGTAGGAAGCCAAATAAAGCCATAGCTCTAATTTTTTCCGCCAGATGGCGCACACTTGGATTGAACGGGATTTCCGTATTCCGATTCCTTCTGAAAAACTTCTCTGACCCCATCAACTAAAAAATTAATTAAAAATCGACTTAAATTGGTATTTTAACCGTTCTTGTTTTAAATGAAGGAGAACCGTTTTATTTATTAGCTCGAATCTTTTCAAAAACATAAGGAAATTAAACGTGAGATGGAGTCATTTGATTTTGAAATCTTAAAATTTCATTCGAAAACTGACTATTATTTAAAAATTTCTCAAAATTCAGGAAATTACGTTAGACTTTCAAAACAAACGTCATTAAAACGATAATTGTTTGTTCTATTTGATGGTGCATTGATTGTTTTTTTCCGATCATTTTTTCTTGTGGATCGGCAAAAAATGAAAAAATGGATCGAAAAAGCACCCAAACCCACACAAAACATTAAATAAAAATTTTTCTAGATGAAATTTTAAAATTCAGGCTTCGAGGTGCATTGGGTCACCGTTAAGGCTACCTGTGTGCCAAATTTCAAGTTTGTAAGTGCGATAGATTCTTCTGGACATCGCACTCAGGCACACACGCACACACACACACAAACATTGCCTTTTATAAGTATAGATAACAAATTCTTCAACTCCTTAGAATTGTCAGAGATACCTTCCGACAAGCTGAGATTTAAAGTCGGTGTGCCAGTATTATTAATACATAACCTCGATGTACCGAGACTGCGCACGGTTACAAATTGCACACCTAGGTCCAAACGTCGTGAGAGTGTTTAAAAACGAGAGAATGTTTTAATTTCACGCATTCCGATAATACCGAAGGATTTACCATCCAAGCTCAAAAGGTAAAAATTCCCTTTAAAATTAGCATTTGGCAGGCTCAGGGCCAGACACTCAAAGGTGCAGGCGAACATTTGGAAAAACCATATTATCCCCATGGGCAACTATATGTGGCGTGTTCACGTGTGTCCAGACCATAAAACCTCTATATTCGTGCAAAAAACGTAAAACAAAGAAACGTCGTATACAAAAGTGTGTTAGCATAGATAAACAAATTACCTAACTATAGCAGCATACACTCCTGTTAGTCGTCCAATTATGTATTATCAATCGTCAAAACTTTTAATTTCCCCTTTCAACATGCAACGAAACATTTACATTCGTGAATTTAAAAAATTTAATAATTCAAATTCTTCGCGCACGAAGTCGCAGGTAACAGCTAGTAAAATATAAACAAGAAAAAAATCCCAAACAAATAGGGTGAAATCTTGTTTACTATTCTTCGGTGCCTAATTAGGGTTTAAGACATAGATTACACTTAACGAATGTTTATACTACAAGATTCAATGGCTAATTAACTCATTAAAATAAAACAATTTGCTTATTCTTATAAAATGTCTGACTTTTAAAAGCATATGGGATACAGAACTGAGGATGGACCATGGTCCATTGTACCCCAGTTTTGGGTGGTCCATTGTACCCCAGTTTTGGGTGGTCCATTGTACCCCAGTTTTGGGTGGTCCATTGTACCTCATGAGGAATTTTGGCAATAAATAGATTACAAAATAAGAAATTTTATATTCAGTTATTTTACCTGCATTAAATATAATAATACATTATCTTTTTATTGTGTAGAGTAATTTTTTCTGAATCACAATTCTTTCATCCAGTAAAGAAAATATGCTTATCTGAGAATATTTACTTTTAGCTACTACAAATCACCAGTCAAGAATAACATGGCTTAAATGTCGGTTAGGCACATGGTTTTGAAGTTTTTTTCCTGGCATCTATGTGCCAAAATATAAAACATTCAAAAACATAAATAAAATAAATAATAGGGGTGGTCCAATGCACCTCGGTCTCCCCTATTTCCAAATTGTTAAAGATGTACCAACAATAGTTTTAATCTATTGTCATCTACCAACAATAGATTAAAACTATTGTTGTGCAATGTATTTAAACGCATTGAAGTAAAATAGATTATACTGATATTTCAAATACACAAAACTGAATTTATATTTAAAAACACTTTTTAAGTATGAAACTTAAAAAATGAATAAATAATTAACCTGAAATTGTCTGTGATATCTATCAATTAACGACTTTTGGAGAGAAAACATTTCGAAGAACTTAAAAAAGGAAACAGATTCAAATAATTACATTTATTAAAGTTTTTAAGCATTTTCTTACACAACACTGAGAAAATAACAGGTATTAAAACACTGAAAAAGAAATCAATGATGGTAACTATCAAAATTAGTTATAATTTCTTACATATTTAAAGGAAAAATAATAAAATTCTTATATTGTATAAAACTGAAATCATAACTACATTAGAAAAATAGGTAATTTATGAAGTAATATTGTAATTACAGCAACTTGTGCTGTAAGTGCATTGAATACTAAAAAAGGAATTGCATAAAAATAGTTATTGGAATTCATTTTTTTCATATGTAAATGAAAATTAACGAAATTCCCATCTTGTATGAAGTTGAAATCAAAACTGCATTAGAAAAATACATAGTTATCAAGCTAATATTGTAATTACAGAAATTTATCTGAAACCAATCAACACTGAAAAAGGAATTACATGAAAATAGTAATTGAAATTCATTTTTTCTTAAATATTTAAATAACAAACAAAATGTTATTACCTCTTCATTGTATATAATGAAACTGCTTTAGAGAAATACATAATTTTTAAAACAATATGGCAGTTATTGCAGTTTACACCTGACTATCCACGTGTAGGAAATTTTTTCAGTAATGGAAAAGTTAATATATCGTCGCTTAACAAGGAACACCGGTAAAACCAAAGTGCACGGTACATCTCTCGCCAAGCTGGCGCCAAATCATGAAAAACTCGCCAAACTTCCGCCATGTTACCACATTTACCATGCTACCGTCCGCCATTGGCTTACCACATTTAGCGATATTTCGCCAAAAAAAAATTCAAGTTTGGCGCCGTACCGTACACTTTGGTTGGGCCGCAACACCCCTATCTCAATTTTTTTGAAATTTTAAAGAGGAAGATTCAAATGAATTTTTCGCAACCAATAACGAATACATCTGCAATTTTTTAACAACTGCTATGAACATGACGCTGCATGTTCCAACCAGACGTGAAAAGAAATTTAGAAATGTTCGTTATTGGTTGCGAAAAATTCATTTGAATCTTCCTCTTTGAATGTTCAAAAATTTGAGATGGGGGTGTTGTTTTATAAGCGACGATATACAGCAGTAAAATAATTTTATCTTCTTTTCTTTGAAATAACTGCTGCTGTTTCTGCTGCTGTCGACGAATTCGTCTCTTCCATTTTGATCCATTTATCAGAATTGAAAATCGCCACATCGTGCACTGAAATAAAATCGCGAATTGACGACTTCATATCTTCTTCGTGGTATTTTACGCCAAAAGCGGAATATCGCACACATTTCGTATTGTTAGCTTTTCCGTGAGGATCGAAGAGCACTTCTTCATCAAAGTAGGTATTTTGGACTGTTCGGCAACAACAAATAATTTCATTGCATTCTCCCACTCCATGTCTTCCACCTTGTCTGTAAAAAGGTACAGCAGAAATCGATGCATAGTTTCGGAGTCCACATCCGAAATATACGAATCTCGCTTCACTCAATTCGTGATCATGGATCGGAAGATCGGAGACCGAGAAATTAAAATGCCCTTGTGGACTGAAAACAATATAGTTTCTGTTTGGATCGTAAAGTCGCAGAGGCTGTGATCATCATACAAGCTTCTAAGATCATCTTTGAGTGTTGACGCACCCTTATCCTCGTCTTCATTAAAAAATCTATCACTATTTCCGTATTTCGTAGATTTTATTTCTTCCATTGAGGCGTCTGAGTAAAACGTAAAAAGGCAATTTAGAGATAGAGCTCCGTTTGTTAAATATTTGCTTGGCTCTTCCATTAACATATTCCTTGTTAAAGGCAGAGTGATTTTTCCTTCTTCATTAAAGTCAAATCGAGTTTCGTCAAGAATACACTCTTCCTTTCCTAAAGCATCTGACAAAGACATCTTGCAAGTGTAGCAGTCAATTGCATCACTGTTTCGATCATCGTCACTATCGTCATCGCCGTCATCACTTGCGTCATTATCATTTGTGACACTTGGTGTAAACTTCACATTAAGTTTCTCTTCACAACAACTCGTCCAAAAGATTTGAGTGCAAATCACCGAATTCTCAAAGGAGGCTGATCTGACTTCTTGAGCGTACTTTGAATTTTCATCGGAGGAACTAAAATCCTCTACAAGCCAAGGCAGGGACACTTTCTCAATCGAGTTCGAGCGAAACAATGAACTACTTTGGACAAACTCATCTTGCACTGCAAGGTGAGGGTATCGTTTGGTAAAAATGCAGGCTTCCTTCTCAAAAGGACTTCATCTCGAGGCACATAAAGTCCATGCCGTGTTTTGTCTTTGGAGGAGAAAAAATTCCGTTCAATCTGACACGAACCATCAGAAGCTAGAAGTGACAGTTCGTAGTCCATGTCATTCACTTCCACGAATCCATCGTATGATTTTCTCAGAAGTTTGGAAGATATCAAATCTTTCTCATCCTTGTCTTGAAGACACAATTCAATGCACCATTCGCTCTCTACCGAAGGTAATTTGAAAGATGGTGACTTTACTGACCTATGGTAAAAAATATTCACATTTTCTACTGCCCAAACGTAAGTAAAATAGTTCGACTTTGTCATGCTGATGAACAGAGGTGGCCCTATTGGACACAATTCTGGCCATCATCGATGGCCAGCCAACTTGCAATACAGTCCGTAGAATCATAAGAATGCAAAAAAGACTTTATATCCCTGTGGTAAAATGAGTAACAGTCAAAATGTGAGCATAAACCGAATTAATAAAGCAAAAGATATTTCAAAATTTCAATAAAAATTCCAAGTCACAAACAAAATTTGTATACGATCTCTGAAAATTATATTATCACGATATCACTTGTTTCAGTGACTTTAAAATGATTTAAGAGAAATCTTTATTTTTGTTAGGGGGGGATAAGAATGTAAGTATACTTTTGGATAGTATTTCCAGAATTTAAATTATCCTAATTACAAAAGATAGTGCAAAATCAGCCCCACTACTTTCAAAATGGATTTTTAAAAAAACTTTGTCAATAAAGTGGAAGTATTTCCGCTTAATCACACGCAAGCCAGGGATAGTGCACTTCTTGCCTTGCCTTAAAGCACACCACTGAATTAAGCAGAGAGTAGATCGCTCTTTGGTGCGGGGCTCAATTGAAAGCAATCAGTCCAATCGGAAAAAGGCCAGCTCTGCTGTTTAAATCTGGCAGCAGCAGAAGGTGTTCACGTCAATGCGGGTCTTCTGTATAGACAGTGATGCCGGTATGAGTAGGGTTTCCAGCTCTGAACACCCAATTTACCTGAAAAAGTAAGACACAAATATTACACACTTGAATAGAGCCAATTCTTTTTTGACGATCCCCTTCTTACATATAATTCGTCAATGCCATACAACGAAAGCAGACAAGAATTCTACCAAACCAACAACCCTTTTCAACCCCCTACCCCTTCTTACAGCTGTAAGAAGGCTCCGGTACCAAGTGGACCTCGTCGATGAGAGATTTTCCCGGGTAACTGAATCCCTGTTTCTAGTATTTATTTGTTCATATTTGTGATGTCATCTGTAGAAATTTCTGCATACGACGACCGTTGTATATGTTTTTTGGTGTATTGGCCCCAATTAAATAAATAAAACAGAATATCGAACAGATTATATTAAATTAAAACACATACACGCACTTTCATATTTCAGAAAAAATTAAACAATTTAAAATTACCGTGCATATTATCTTATGAAAATTAAGAATATCTTAGTGTGATGACGGATGCCTACCTGCTTATAAGCGTGACGACGGAGTTTTTAGCCCAGTCAATAAAGGTCTTGAAAGGGACAAAATTTGGGTAAAGCTGAATTTTACACCATTGATAGAACCCTACCAGAGGAGAATTTTTACAAAAAATCCCCCTGGAGCTTCCCCCACCCGCTCAAAGGATCAAAACGGCATTATCTACGGAACAGCCTTTATCGCTGTAACTAACGAATGGATCAAGTTCATCTTTTCACTGTTTTGCTTGTTATTAAATGGGCTACAAGAATAATGTAATTCATATTTACGCTACATCAAATAGTTTTTAGAAATTTAGGAAAATACGTGAAAAAAAAGTAGATTCTTTACTTCCAAACTTTTGATTTTTGCTCTCTATTTTTTATATGTCATTTTATGCAAAAATCCTTCCCATAAAAGTTATAGCCTTCAGTTTTTTGAATCTACTGATATAAAGTTTTATTTACTTATGTGCGATGCTTACGCAGGGGGAGGAAAGCAAGAAGGTTCGGTCTGCCATGCTGTTGCCCAGTCATTGCAACGAGTGGTTTGAAAAAAATTAAATCACATAGTTTTGAAAATTGGTATGCAATTGGTTGGTGTTCTTCAGGAACTCTTGTTCAGTAAACTAAAAGTCACCGATACCTGGGGGTTGTGATGTTTTCCCTTCCCGCGAGCACAGTTCCCACGAGAAAGAGAGCCCAGTTCCTTTCATGTCAGCCGCGGACCGCAGGACAGCTGCACCTGGTGGTCATTAAAGAGACGTTCACGAGAGTAATAGCTTCTCGCAGAAAAGCGACCACAATGCACAGGAATCAATACCTGTCAGAGAGCGCATATGGGGTCGGCTATGAGGAGATTAGCGGTGCTCTTTCATGTCACACCTGTATAGCTCCTGTGTTGGGGAAATTCACGAACCATCCCACGGCCGGATTTGGCCACTGGGAACAAGGAAGTTTACTCGTTGGTCGCCCTTGAGGACGATTGTCCAGTAGAGTGAAAGGAAGGCGGAGCTCCACCCCTTGAGGTAGGGGATAAAAACAGAATGTTGAGTGGAGAACGGGAGGGCGATGAAGAACCGATTTAGGAGTCTCGAACTTGGTTTTCAGACTCCGTAGCGCAGAAAGAGCTGGGTGATCAGCTCGGATATAAGTCCTGAATTAATTCGGATTCATACCGATTTCTACTCTTGCTGGCTCAAGGACAAAGTCGCATAATCCTTTCGCCTGCACAAATTTCTACCAGTACGCATGCGCATGAAAAATCGGATGAAAAAAAGCGCCAAGCAGGAGTCAATAAATATCGTGCACAGAAGATTGCGTCCAGTACGCATGCGCGTGGAGATGGCGGTTTCGTTGGAGATGCGATTATACAGACCGACAGACAATCAATCCTTTGACGGATTTGGCCCAAAATTTTATACGGACCTACATTCATGACGATAAAACTGTGTATGAAATTTTATTCATCTAGCTTTTCAACTTTTTGAGTTATAGCGTTCACATGACCACGGACATACATACAGACAGACTGCCCTTTGACGGATTTTGTCCAAAATTTGATAGAAACCTACAAATTATGTTTAAAGACCACATACAAAATTTCATCCACGTAGCTCTAATAGTTTTCGAGTTATCGTGTTCACAGACAGACACACAGACATAATTCCAAAATTGTGTTTTTACTTTCTCGTATACGAAGTATACAAAGAGAAAGAATTGTAATCGTCAAAAAATTCAAACTCGAGATTTTGACGAATCTCCACGTTTTAGACCTCCCTGAGTCCGAAAAACACAAATTTGGAATTATGTCTGTGTGTCTGTGAGCACGATAACTCGAAAACTATGAGAGCTACGGGGATGAAATTTAGTATGTGGTCTTTAAACTTAATTTGTAGGTTTCTATCAAATTTTGGACAAAATCCGTCAAAGGGAAGTCTGTATGTCTGTATGTTCGAGGTCATGCGAACGCTATAACTCAGAAACTTGAAAAGCCAGATGGATAAAATTTTATACACAGTTTCATCTACATGAATATAGGTCCGTATATATTTTTGGGCCAAATGAGTCAAAGCGTTGACTGTCTGTCGGTCCATATAATTTACTTTTGAAGAGAATACGTCCACGCGCATGCGTACTGGAAGAACGAAGAGAAATTTCATTACGGAGTAGCGAATTACGTCAGTTTGTCCTTGAGAGAAACCTGGCAGTGTGCGATAGATGCCTTTTAATCGGTACGCATCTCTTTGAATTCTTTACCTAGATATTTTTCAATCACTATAATGAAAAACCTTCTGATAGTCATTGGATTCTGGATAACAGTAGGTTGGAATTTTTCGGACTCAGGGAGGTCTAAAACGTGGAGATTCGTCAAAATCTCGAATTCGAATTTTTTGACGATTACAAGACTTTCTCTTTGTATACTTCGTATACAAGAAAGTAAAAAGACCATTCATATGCAGCAGCGGTTAGAAGTAACAACACACAACGAAACCCCCAACCAGCAACGCAGCACACCGTACCAACTGACGACAACCAGAATAACGAACTTCCCAACCTCAGCCTTCTGAAAGAAGACCACATTGATGTTCTCTGACTACTTAATCATCGTAAAAGTACCGTCCAAGCCATTCCCAACGTTAAAAACCTCCGAAATGAACTTGACCAAGAAACTAATATTGAACACAAATTCTTCCTCTTTGCGGAAGCTCTCAGTAGACAACAGAAATAATTTCATGAATTCTTTCTCAATTCTCTTCAATGCTGCAGTTTCGTGAAGACCAAGACACCTCATTAACTGTTTTGAACATCGAATACTTCTCATCATCCCTTCCTCCTGAACTCTCAACTGTTCACATGAATGGACGCCAAGAGCGAATTCATTCCATCCCATGTAAGAGGAACCAAGATCTTTTCCCCCTACCCCTAACCACTTAAAAATGCTATTCATCATATTCTAACCACTTCTCCTTATAACCACCAATGCACCTTTTTATTTAAATCATTCCTGCACACTTCTCATTTCCTTTTTCTATTTTTTTTTCTTCCCACTTCCTTGGCACAGTATTATTAAGTCAAAGTTATTTTGTTATGTCTAATATTTCCAGCAAGCCTATGGATTGGATATTATAGGTCACTGACCCAGGCTCTCCTAACGAAAGCTACTATCGATGGAACAGTTTCCGAGATAATGGGTCTCAAAGTTTGCCGTCATCTTGTATTTCATTCCCCTTCTTTTGGTTTTTCTTGAATATCTCGAAAACAATTCAACTTTCAAATTACATAGGATTCAGCAAATTAAAGGGAGTAAAATTCCCTACAAATGTATGCTTTTATTTTTCTTTTAGCTTTAATAGTTTTTGAGACACATGTTCGCGGGGGACTACTTTTGAACATACTAAAAGTCCCCGGTCCTGGGGTGGACGCTCACGCCGCCATCTTGAAAATTATCCCCTCTTTTAGTTTTTCTTAAATATCTAAAAAGTATTCAATTTTCACATTACACTTAACACATTCTATATAGCTAATTACAAAATACTAGCATTAACAAATTACATCGTTGTCGCACGGCAAATATCTAAGTAAACAAAGTAGGAAGATTATTAAGAACTAGCTGTTATGCCCGGCGTTGCTCGAGATTAAAATACTTTCATGTCTAATATTTTTTGATGTAAAAAACTACTTTTGTATAGAAAATTACAATACCCAAAATTCTTTTATCGTCTGAAAAGTTTTTTTAAAAATAAAATGAGAATATCAGTTGAACCAGACGGTTTTTTAAAACCGCCGATAGCTAATTTTCTCCATAAGTTATTGGTATTTATTGCATAGGTACTTCAAATTTTGTTCATAAATCTTGCAGTATAAGAAAGATTTCAACTCATGTTTTGGGACAATTATATAGTAAATTTTTCATTGAGAAAATGCGTTAGAATAAATATGAATAAAAAAAATACAATTCGTCTTCATACAAAATTCTTCTACTGTGATCTAGCAACAGTTCTTATGTATTCTTGTTCTTCACCAATGAAAAAAGTATTATAAATTGTAAATTTTATACACAATTTAATTTTTGAAAAATTATTAAAATGAGGGCAAGGAATTGAACGGAAATGAAAAGTTGTGTCAGGAAAAGTTAATTTTTTAAACTTTTATTATGTGTAAACATAGTTTTTGTGACATAATACAGATTTTCGAAAAATATCACGGAAAATGACAAAATATTGCTTAATTTCCAATTAACTGAAATTTTAATAAGATTTGGGGCTTTTAAAAGTTGACGGTTGAATCTCTTCTTATACTAAACATATTTATAAAAATAAGCAAAAATTTCAGAAATAAAGGTAAATTAGTTCACAGTCAAACCGTTGCCTAGCAACGGAGTAGCTATAAATTTGCGTTACTTGAAAATCGTCTGCATGTAATTAACAATTATTAACTTTCAAAAATTAATAAAAATTGAAGGAAAGATGTCACAGATATAAAATTGGTATTATTGAAAAGGTAAAATTTTGAACTTTAAGATGGTATAAAAATAGCTTTTGTCGAACAATTTGTTCTGACGTTACGGCGGAAAAACGGTTTGGGTTAATTTCTAATTAACTGACTGCTTAATTAACTTTTGGACTTAGAAAAGTTCATAAGTGTCTTACCTTGTCTTGAATAATAAGTGCGCAAAATTTGGTTAAAAACAGTCCATTAGTTTAGGAGGAGATGTGGAACATAGCCACAAACCCACACATACCCACAATGACTTTTATTTATATTTAGACTATTCCTTGCAGACGATATGTTACTTTCAATGGCGAAGAGAAAAAAAAATTAATTCCATTATTAAATAACTGCACCAAACAACAGAATTTATCACATATACACATAAAATAACTGTTAGAAAAGAAATGAATGC
>BGPR01002160.1:0-67583 GCA_013235015.1 Araneus ventricosus
TTTGTTGTTTATGCTCACAGAAAACAATTTTCTTATATTAAGTTTAACACTGGAAAAAGCCCGCGCGTGAAACAGTAATTTGGCTTGAATTTATTTCTATAAGAATAAAAATTATCTATAGAAATTGCGTTCAAAATATATTTTTAAACCTTAATAACAATAAGAGAAAAAACTTTATCGCAATGGAATTAATATAAAGATAATTTTCTGCTCTTTAAAATCGCATAAAAATAATTATTGTTTAATAAATATTTCAGAAGTTATTAGCAAGAAACGTCTAAGCATTAGGCTTAACAGCGGCTAATTTTCGTTATTTAATTAAATATCTTAAGAACTAATTAACTCTGAAAGTTGAAGATAGCACCGTTGACCTAGAAATGTTCTCTAGAATGTCGTGTGCGAATTTCATTTCGCTACGTTTCACCGTTTAGGAGGAGTTCTTGTGACCGACAGACAGATACATGTATTTTCTGCTTTATATTATACACTATATGCCCAAAAGTATCCGGACACTTGCAGATTTTCACATTTTTTAGAATTTCTCCGGAATGGTTTAACCGACTACCATTAAACTTCTGACATGTAAATAATAGACAATAATTTTACATTGAAGATTCGGTCCTGAGGACAATTAGGGGGCCGTCTACAAACTGATGAAGACAAAAAGGTATTTGGCCCACCCCGCTTCACAGAATACTGATAACAAGATGAAACTTTCAGAAATGGTAATGTTTAATGTGCATAATATTTACAGGATTTTTCGTAAACTCAGCTCAAATATTTGGGAAGATATAAAGGTTTTCATAAAAAATCTCAAATTTTTCCACCTGTTTTTTTGCTTATAACATGCAGAGTTTTCTGTTATATTATACGAAACTTACAGAAAAGATGACAATCTGTTAGAGAAGCATTGGAGTAAAACTTTGGAAAAGAATTGTTGAATATTACATGAATTATGGGCATTTTTAGTAAATAATGGTTTACTGCGCATGCGCGAAACATAGCTTAATTTTTCTTTCACAACTTTAAAGCCAGATATATAGGGCAACTTATTTAAAAATATTCAGTTCAATATCTTTAGTATTCAGAAAGATATCGGCATTACAACGAGCAGAATTTTAGCTCCTGTCGAAGAGAAGCTAAAAGATGAGGGGTTGTACACAAATTGATATTTTTTAAACTTATATCTTTAAATAGTTATATTGAATTGTATAGTGGTTAGAATTTGCTGAAAACCCATGAAGACTTATCAATTGCGTGCATAACTTAAATTCCAGCTAATTAGGCACTATAAATAACAAAAATTTTATTACTTTAATTATATTATTTACAGGATTATTAACAAATTACATATTACAATTTTACGGCCAAACGATATGTTTAAATATATTTATTTTATGGCGAAACGATTTTTTATCTAATTAATTTCTTTTCTTAAAATATTTTAATAATTCTACATATATATTTTTTTATTCGTTACGAATGTTAGATGTGTTCATGGCTATTCAACAAATTCTCACCACTATACAATTCAATATAACTACTTAAAGATATAAGTTTAAAAAATATCAATTTGTGTACAACCCCTCATCTTTTAGCTTCTCTTCGACAGGAGCGAAAATTCTGCTCGTTGTAATGCCGATATCTTTCTGAATACTAATGATATTGAACTGAATATTTTTATACAAGTTGCCCTATATGTCTGGCTTTAAAGTTGTGAAAGAAAAATTACGCTATGTTTCGCGCATGCGCAGTAAAACATTATTTACTAAAAATGCTCATAATTCCTGTAATATTCAACAATTCTTTTCCAAAGTTTTACTCAAATGCTTCTCTAACATATTGTCATCTTTTCCGTAAGTTTCGTATAATATAACAGAAAACTCTGCATGTTATAAGCAAAAAACAGGTGGAAAAATTTGAGATTTTTTAAGAAAACCTTTATATCTTCCCAAATATTTGAGCTGAGTTTACGAAAATTCCTGTAAATATTATGTATATTAAACATTACCATTTCTGAAAGTTTCATCTTGTTATCAGTATTCTGTGAAGCGGGGTGGGCCAAAAGCTTTTTTGTCTTCATCAGTTTTTAGATGGTCCCGTAATTGCCCTCAGGACCGAATATTCAATGTAAAATGTGAGTTATTGTCTATTCTTTACATGTCCGAATATTTAAAGGCAGTCAGTTAAACCATTCTGGAAAAATTCTAAAAAATGTGAAAATCTGCAAGTGTCCGGATACTTTTGGGCATATAGTGTAGATATATATGCGACACATATCGGTTCTAATTCTGGGTTGTCTTTTCCATAGTAGTAGTAGACTATAATCAAACTATCTTTTGTATTTTATTTGCATGATTATTGATAAGGTAATTTGATTTTAATTTTAATTTTTAGATTAATATATGTATATATTGAAGATATAACACATATTTTGATTTTTTGAAATATTTAACTAAATATATATATATAAATATATGGTTAAAATCCAATTAATCCTAATATTTATAATAATAAAATAAACTGAAATTTGAGGACCGTAATTAAGAAAAGAGAAATCATAATATCTTTTAAAGGGCAAAATAACACAAATAAAAATGTTTTAAAAAGCATGATTTTATTAATTTTAAACTTAGCAAAAAACATTTTAAATAAATGCGTTATTTATTATTTTTCTACAATTTAATATAATTCACGATTCAATAATAAACCTACCTGAAATCATTTTTTCTCTCAAATTCACTGAGAGATGACACCACACATATACAATCAAAATGTGGCTAAAATTAATTCGTTAAGTGATAACAAGTTCCGAAAGTAGGTATTTACATCGGTAACACACAAAATTTTAGAACTCTAGTATACAGGGTGCGCACTTAAATAAGGGCCACCCCCCTTAACTTCAGAACGACGGCAGCTTTAGTCAAGAATATAGTGTCTAGGTATAGTAAAATGTCTATGCTCTATCCGATGAGACAACTTACAACGCCACCTGGTGGGAAATTTTGAGTTAGATTTCCGATCTCCAAAACGGTACAAAATAGAGGAAAAATGCCAATTACAAAATTGTAGAGTGTTATCGATTTAGTGCAAAAAGACACCTTATGTACATTAATACGAAGAAAAGAACGATTAAAATGAATATTTGTTTGTTCGCATTTTCCAAAATTGTGACGTCACAAGACATGGACAAAAGAATAAAATGTCATTTTTCGGACAAAAAAATGCCCCCATTTTACTTATTTGTAGGAATAACTCAAACAACAGGTGTATGCTACCTTTCCGCAAACATTGCAAGACTTTCGATGACGTATTACTGTTGTTTGTGCTAGAAAGTTTGCAAATAAGTGAATTCCAAGCAAGGGCTCAAATCTGTATTGCAGATGACGGAGAGCACTTTGAACACCGAAAATAAAGTGATAACTAATTTTTTCTCTCTTTTTAACCATTTTATGACGTCACAGTTTCGAACAAACAAATGTGCATACTAAGCGGTCTGTTCTTCCTATTAATGTACATAAAGTGTCTTTTTGTACTAAATCGATAACGCTCTACAACTTTGTATTTGACATTTTCCCGCTATTTTGTACCTTTTTAGATATTGGAACGCTAACTCCGAAGATTTCCAAAAGGTGGCGTTGTAAGTTGTCTCATCGCCTAGAACATAGACGTTTTACTATACCTAGACACTACTTTCATGATTAAAGCTGCCGTAGTTCTGAAGTTAAGGAGAGTTGACCTTATTTAAGTGGCCACCTGGTGTAAAAAAGGAAATGAAATATCTATTATAGAATTACATGTTTACAAACATGGATGAAGTTAAGTTAAATAAAAGAATACGGTAGTAAATTGGAGAAAATTAAACTAAGCATAACAAAACAAAATTATTTGATTTGCAGAGCTGAAATGGAAGGATGTTAAAAATTATTGTTTTTGTGAAGAAAATGATATTTCATGATATTTAAGTTACTATAATATACTTTTTAACGATTTCGAGTTAATTAGTATCTGCTCCTTTTAGTTAACAAACTCAAGTACAATCTAAAATCTGCAGATGAATAAATATAAAAAAGGAAATGGATATGTTGTAGGTAGCACTTTTATGTTCTCGTACATGAGGCGCCATGCATAGGGGATGGACAAGCAACAAGAAATTCTTTTTTGATATTTAATGAATTTTTACTCATTATTCCACCCTCAGTTACAGAAACATTCCGCACTTTTAAAATTTATATTCTCCCTTTCTAAAGTTAAGAAACAACTTGATTTTTACCACACATTTAAAAAAACTTTAATATAGAACAGCAAATACATTTTGTATGATAAACTGGGAAAATTTAAAATATCAAATTCGTAATATAAAATCTGAAGGACAATAACGAAAATTATATTAAATCAGAAAGAGAATAAAAAAATATATTAAATCAGTGGGAATACAAATATTGTTACTATGTTTCTTTGGTAAGAAATGATCCATATGTGTAGGACATCGCTTATTTTTCACATTAAGTGCTTAGTAAAATTATGTGCGTTTCTAAATAATATTTACCGGTTCTTTATTTTGTGGTATAAAATTCTTTTTGATTATATGCAGGAGAAATTGTTCGTTAGGCTCGTTAAAGTGGAGGGCAGTCAGCTGAAATGAAATGGGCTTAGAGGAGCTGATACTACGAGATGCCTGAAAGTCTCTTGCCGTGGTTGCACAAAGTTTGGAATCACTCCCAGCATGAAAATTCAATTGCAAGGAGATCTGTACTAGGTCGTCTATGTACAACAACTTTGACTGATGAACATTATTTATTTCTTTCAGTCCATTTAATGAAAAAGACTGCTATATCTCACCTCGATTCTAATCATTTTTCAGCCACCGGCAGAAGAATATCTTCCATCAAAGTTTCAATTGTATGGCAACAAATAAAATAAATAATGGTACAAAGAAAAAACCATTTGTTTCTCTCATCGGACTGCATAGATGTGCTGGACTTGGACGTTGACACCACATCATACTCTCGTATTTGAAATCGCATCGTTACTTCTTATCAGTTTGGAATAGAGATGTGTTGACAGTGGTTTGCCAACTTGCTTTGGCACGCTAGTTCTTCCTTTCTTATCTAGTTACTGTTGTTGATGATGATGATGATCCCCGAAGATCAGCAGTGCTATATCAGGTCCATGAGCCTGTGCACCCTAAAGAAATCCAAAGTCAGTAGAGGATTAGAAACAAGGTCCTGTTTGGAAAGCCCCAGGCATGCAAGAATATGATCAAGTGTGGCCTGTTCTGCAGTACATTTTGGGCAGATCTCAAAACATTTAGAATTATCAGAGAAAGCCAAACTTCTGATATGCCCACTAAGGAAGCTAGTAAGAGTTGTTTGGTCGCGTCTGCTGCAGTCAATTGATAGACAGCCACCTGGTCGAGAACCCTGATACCAGTGATGCACCGGTGTAATGAGCCAGGTAGTTTTATTCCCGCTTTTAGCTCTAGAGAACAGCTCCAAGTAGGTGAGAGGTGCAGAAGGCACTGAAGCATCATCAGCACCTGCTTTATCTAGTTACTTATTATTTTAACAATTTTCCTGCCATAAGAGGCCTTTAACGTAATTTTACATTACAAAAGTTGATCACATTAAATGGATAATAACGATAGTATGATACTAAACACAAATTACAATAGAGTATAATAAAAATAAAGAAATAAAAATAATAAAAAATAGATTATTATAAATATAACAGAATAAATTGTAAAATAAGAAACATAATGAAAATAATAGAAAAATAGAGATAGATAAAAATAATTAAATGCTTATAAACATTTGTATATATAATTGAAAAACAAACAAATAAATAAAATAATCTGCAAAGGCTTTCAGATGTATGCCTTCTAGCCAGTTATTCTGCAGAATATTGTTCGACGAGAGGTTCAAGAAGGCTTTCCCACTCCATGAAACTTGGGCATATTTCTTCTATTGTCTCCTCTGGATTAGGAGTATTACGGTTCTATTGTTAATGACGTCTTTCAGGATTTCTGTAATGTTAGATTTTTCAGTGATGCTGTTTATTACTGTTTAACAGCTGAGAATTGTAGGTTATCAGATGCTCCAAATATGCCTATTGAAATGAGATTTTGAGTTTTTGCTTTTTGGACTATTTGAATAAATGTTGAGAGAACATGTTCTATTAATTTTCCTCGTTGGAACCTAGACCGAAGACGGTAAATTTTTTACGTCTTCCTAAGTTGAAGTTAAATCTTTGAAGGAGGATTTTTTCTAACATTTTTACAACGATTGAAAAAAGAGTTGTTGATCTCTATGATTAGATATTTTTGGGTTATTTTCCCTGTTTTGGAAAAATGATTATTAAGTCTTGTTTCAAACTTTCTTGAGTTCGAGCCCTTTATTGAAATGTTTCTTAGTATTTACAACCAAAAATTGAAAAGGGGTTTGATTATTATTGTTAGAAAGTCTATTCTATCATATTTATATGTTTTGCCATTTGGAAGTGTCTTGATACCGGTTAATTCTTTGTCTGTGAATGGTGAGCGTTTCAGAAGTTTTCTCTACAAAATTCTGGTTGTCATGAATTCGATTTCGTGAGACATCTTTCTTGAAAATAGAAAGCTTCATTTTTGGTTATTTCAATTTTTCGCATATTCGGGTTTTTGTGTTCTTATTTTAAAGGCGTTGAATTCATTTTTATTAATTTCCAATTGTGAATTCTACCTGTTGCTGGGGTCTTCTTGAATTTGTACTCTTTCCATTAGCTATATCAATTTCTTGGACTAAGGAACTGTACTTAGATTAGAGAACAATGGAGATCAGTTTTCTTAGCAGGTGAGTTCAGATTTACTCCGTGGAAGGATTCTGGGCTATCTGGTGAAAACAAGGACCATCTAAACTATTCTCGCAGCAGAGAAAAATAATTATAGAGGAAGAGAAATCATAGATTGGATTGGAATCTCTTTCCATGGCCACACTGACCTCCATGTGTCCTTTGAGGAAACTCTGGAAGGAGCGAAATACAGAAATAAGACTCTTGATCCATGTGTAAGATAGTATGCTGATGCTATTCGTTATGGCTTCATTAAGTCCAGTCATTAGGTGTTAAAAACGGATGGTTGAAAACAAATTCTGGTGGAGTCGTACGTTTTTGCTCCTATATGTTTTTGGGGTGCTGATTACGAATCTGAGGTTTCCCACCAAAATTTTTTGTTCGAATTTTAGTTATAGCCAAAAAACATGAAAAAAATTGTCTTTCCCCTAATTTTTTGCTTATAACTCAAAAACTATCCACTCTTTTATATTATCATCATATATCAAAATAATCAGCACAGAATTTCCTACAAATTATGTCAGCACTATTTTTTTCCTTACGAGTACCGTGTAGGCGCTATAACTGGTTGAAGTTTGGCGAATGTTTGACTTACCTGCTAGCGCGGCTTGAACAACAACAAATCATCCTATCTGTATGCGGGAAATTATCTATATTACTAAATAAATTTCTGCTTAATTAATATACATTTTCTATCGTTAAGTTCTTTGCTCGAATAAAGATTTTATCAGTTATACTATGAATATGCTAACATAACCTGCACAAAATTCTTTCTAAATCTTTCTACTCCTGGTATTACCTGGCTTTCGCTTTCGCGATTGCGAAGTAAACAACAAAGTAAATCTCAGGGTTTTTTCAATAAGTTTGGAGACTTTAACATAGCCCTGTTATTATCCCATACCCGCTTTCCATTTCGTATTTCTCCCCGTCTTAGCAACTGTACTCGTCTGTCTGAAGCCCTGTTCCTTCGGTGATCCACTTGAGTCGTTGGGGATATATTTCCGGTCTGTAACCTGTCTCTGTCTGTATGCCATGAGCGATACACAATCAGAAACACCCATAGGGAACTGTACTGAGATCTCCATCTGTCGTTTACCAACATTTTCTCAAAATGTTCTAGTAACCCCAGAAACCTTCGAGCAACAACGATTCTTTGCTGTTCCAAAAGAGTAGAACACGGACAAGAATCTCGGAAACACGAACCATGGCAAAGGGAGCTTAGACCAGGTGCACACTAGCCGATTCGTGTCGTTGAAGCTATAAAAATAACAATAGTAACCACCATTATCCCTGTGTGTCTCCACAGGGGGCATGTGGGTTACTATTGTTATTTTCAGCTATTGTTATAGCTTCAACGACACAAATCGGCTAGTGTGCACCGGGCCATAGGACGCAGAATGGTATCAGTTGAGTTTCGAAAGGCCTTCGAGTTGTTACTGTCTCTTTTTATACGAACGTAGCATTTACACAACTAAATAAGTTCGCATTAAATGCGACAGTGAGTGTACCATGGCAACGTGTTTTATTTATAACAATAAATTAAAGAATGGAAATGATGGAGTGGTAGAGGTGAAAGAAAAGGGGGTGGAATCATTTCGACGAGAAAGCAAACAAAGAAAAGATGGAAAGGTGAATATTTTGACGGATAAAATATCCATCAAGGTGCATAAAAAATATCACAAAAAATATGTGAATGCAAAACTGATAGCTGCCGTCTTGGAAAGAGGTTCAACTACGTTATCTATGTGTGAATCCCCAATAATACATTCTACAATAACTCCTTTCAGTTAAAAAAATTGATTTTTTATAACATCAAAAACGACTTCCAGTTCATCTACGTAATGTTGTGTATCAGGTACGAACGAATAATGTGAGAGACACTGTGTTGCAGCAAGCTGAAAAAAGGGGTGAAGAATGGGGAAAGCTATTTATACATCGTATTCTACCAGTCAGCGAATTGCCACCTGTTGACGCACAGTACCACAATTGAATGCACGAAAAATCTGTATAAACGCAATAAAGTTAATGAAGAATTAAAGGAGGTAAATATCCCACTAAGATAGAGAATGCAATGAATGCATTTATTGTTTTTAGAGGATTCAGAAGAATGTCAGTTTTCATTGAAAGAGTTGATGGAGCAAATAGACGGGGATTACCATCCTGATATCTGCACCATCAAATTTCATCTGACACAGAAAGATGGAGACAATATCTTGATCACAACCAAACATAGAAAATAAAATGTTGTGTTTTTTCAAACGCAGTGGTCATAAAATTTTATCAGACAACTGGTACCAACAGAAACGTTCATCTGAACAAGAGGAAGGCATCCGAATTGTGAAGACTGCTGCACCAATAATATTAGAAAATATTCGATCGCAAGTATATGAAACCCCGGAATACCCTCCTCCAGATAATTTCTTACAAGAAAGTGAATTTATTATTCCTGAAACCCTTCGTGCTTTAACTGAGACGATCATTTTAAACAAAAAAAATGAGGAGATCCGTAAAAATGGAGGAAAAGGTGTACTGCAATCTCACATTGTATCTTCTCTGCTGCGAGGCCAAAGCCTTTCATATAAGGTATGAAGGTTGGATTGACGGCATTTCTTTATAAGAAGTATGGATCTAGAAAGTTTATTGATATTTCGTTGTGACTTGGATTTTGTTCTTCCTATCCAGAAGTTGTTTGTTTTGTGGTTTCATCAATTGCCATCAACATCAGCCTTTTTAGAGGTAATCAAGGAATTTTATTCATAATTAGTACTAATAGGCGTTGCTCGGGAATAAATTACTTTCATGTCTAATATAACAGATGAAAAATTTATTTGCACAAGAAACACTACAGTAGAAAAAGTGTATTAAAAAAGTAAAGTGTATTACTAGTAAGATAGTAAATTTTAGTGCATACAAATAGGAAGATTCATTATTGTTCAAGCCGCGCTAGCAGGCAAGTCAAACTTTCGCCAAACCAGTTCTTCAACCAGTTATAGCGCC
The DNA here is from genome assembly GCA_013235015.1 of Araneus ventricosus. Lineage (NCBI taxonomy): Eukaryota > Metazoa > Arthropoda > Arachnida > Araneae > Araneidae > Araneus > Araneus ventricosus. The sequence goes on from BGPR01002160.1 coordinate 9,826, forward strand.
TAAACGGTACGCGTCACGAAAAAATAGTGTAGACATAATTTGTAGGAAATTATGTGTTGATTATTTTGATATATGATGGTAATATAAAAGAGTGGATAGTTTTTGAGTTATAAGCAAAAAATTAGGAGAAATACCATTTTTTCCATGTTTTTTGGCTATAACTAAAATTCCAACACAAAATTTTGGTGGGAAACCTCAGATTCGTAATCAGCACCCCAAAAAACATATAGGAGCAAAAAATTACGACTCCACCAGAATTTGTTTTAAAAACCTACCTAATGACTGGACTACATGTCAATGGATGATAATTCTCGCCCTCCTTGTCTACTGAGGTCTAGAGAAGCAGGATTTGGAAAAAATGGACTTGCCAGCTCGCTCCTCAGATTTGTGCTCTTTAAAACAACTTTGAGTCTACTCAGGTGGCAGCTGGCATCTCAAAATTCTCATCCTGGAACTGTACAAGAGCCTGAAGAAGCCTTTTTTTCCATTATGATCCTGAATGCATCTATCTCCATTAAAGTTACAGACCTCTTAATTCCAAACATAGAAAGGCGACTGCAGTAATGCATTTTATTAGAGGAGGAGATATTCCTCATTGAATAGTATTCTGCCTTACGTTAAATAAAAAAAGTTTTCATTTTATTTTTTTCTATTATTCTTTCTTTAAAGGAATATTATAATTATAACTTGTTTATTTAAAATGTAATGCAGCGTCAAAAATAGGCCAAAGAAAGCTAATAGAAAGATAAAGAGTACTGGAATCCATCGACTACATCGAAATTCATTTCCGTTCTGTCAGAAAGATGACAAACCTCATTCTTCTTCATTTTTTGTGTGTATTTTTTGGTACAATCTTGATGCTGCCTTTCACCAAATTTTCTTAGATTAGGTATTTATTCTTTTGTATTCTGAATATTTTATATATTGATTCCCAGAAATAACTCTCTATATATTCTTCTCTGTCACTTCATGCTAATTTTAATTTTTTATTTCCTCTTCTAACAAATTTGTATTCATTGAAGGCCTCAAAATTGAACGTTTTGTTCTTCTTGATATCTTCTTCCGAGCGTTTAATTCATCGTAAAGCTAATTTTTCAAGCATAAAATCTGATTGAGAAAGTCTTTGTCTCCCAAAACGTCTGATTTCAAAAAAGTTCATGTCTTCTGCTTTCCAGGCATCAATTTACGCCTTTTCAAAATTTGAGAAGTTATTCGAAATATTCTTGCTCTATCCAAAGATCAAAATAAAATTTTAGAGCCCAAATTTGTATCAGATGGTGATTTAAAATGATGACAAAAGTTTTAAATACAATTAAAATATACAGATGATAAATTACAAGTGAAGAAAGTGAAAAAAGTCCAGAGTGACAACATTTTGTCGCAGCTTAAAAACATAAAATCCAAAATGATTAGTATATTCAAACCAATAAATGCCTAATTTGAATATAAAAGCATTTCTTTCAAAAATTATATCCTTTTTTCTAATAAGATTACCTTTCATACACTTATGGAAAGCAGTATTTTGCAGAAGAACAGAAGGTGATATTTTCTCACTCACTGTAATTTTAGTAGTAAGATGTAACTTTTGTGCTATTTGTCATTAGAAAGGCTTGTATTTTCTGAGAGTATATGAGAGGCTCCGGGTGTGAACATTACAGATTATTATTTAGATAGAGGAAAGTGATGAATAAATTTTTTAAACTATTGAATAAATCTACTTCAGAAGGAAGAAATTATTGGGAGACTTGAATGCAACACTTTAAGCAATGAAAGGAGCTACTAGCTACTTCAGAAAAAATTGTATTTTGTTTAATTTTTTCATGCTTTTGGACCTAGTGGAACCATAATTTGTGGACATGCGTTTCAGATTGCATGTCTTCGATTGTGGTAAAAAATAATAAGTTCTGAAAGTGACCTAGAAATAGAGTTTGTCTGTTATATTCTAATTATTTGAAACTGAAAATATTGAAAACGGTTGTAGGTAACAAAAGCTTTACGAATTCTCAATTACAGCTAAGGTAATGTGTCTTGTTTAGCTTAGTTATATTAGAGTCAGGTTCTAAAAGAACGAGAGAGTTACTTTGAAACGAACCTTGTAATTCTGAACCGTGATCAGATGACGAGACAGACACCTGAGCTTTAATTTCATACGAGGGTGCCATCTGGTGATAAATTTGAGAAAAAGTGATTAAAATATTCCATAATATTTTTAATAATAAATAAGAAATTGAAGACTAAAATGTAGAAAAAAAGTTAAAATAAAATATTCTATTTTTCAGTCACTAAATAAAAGTGTATTTTTAAAATTTGTTTCTTTATTAAAGATATGCTCCATGCAGAATTTACTTCCAAATAAATTTTCACAGACAAAGTAAAAAACTTCAAAAATATTAAATTTCAAGAATTTATTTTCATTCTCAATTGTTTAACAGCAAATTTCTCCAATGAAATAACAAGTCATTGTTTCAGCTCATTGATTTTCTGTTTTCGGAAACATCATCTTGCTGCCTGAAAAAGAGAACATAGAATATTTTAAATTAAACTCTCGAAAAATATTTTCGTTGAGTAATATATTTTTCTTTTTATTCTTTCCTGTATAAACAAACACATTTTCATTTTATTGAATGTCTGCTTATTTTCTAAATATGCCTTTTGATTAAAGAACGATATTTCTAGATTTCATTCTGAAGCACTGATTGTACAAACAACGATAAAAACTACATTTAGAATTAATCTCTTCAAAAGAATTAGATACTTCATAAAATGAGATCATGACATTCTAAAATGCTAACCTAAAAGCTACTGGCTTTTATCTTTACCCATTAAAGTGTATGTGCTGGCGAAGAAAACAAATCTTCGATTTCAGACACTAGCTGGAAATTTCCTTTCTTTCTACGCCTTACAAAAGCAAGCATATAATTCACAGCGCCTAGAGCAAAATTTACAGAGCAAAAATAATATGTAAAGAGCATGATCAACAATGAAACTGCCGGAGTGTTTTCTCTTTGACATTCTCGTGCACTTACATGATACAGCGTATTTCTGACATTAGCATTAAAATTCCATTTCATTAAGTGCCAATTTGAATTTTGGTGGGCATTTCATTTTTGTTTGAACTTGATAATCGAATTGGGTAATATTTTTAAAAAAACTACTATACATAGAAATAACTGTATCGGTGGTGGTCACCATATTAAAATTTGTCTCTGCAAATTATCATCTCTCAATCAGTACCAGTGATTATACCGAAAACATTTTTCCTGAGTCTGAATCACCTGTTTGGATCCGAATGTAACTCAACAGATTTCGTTAAGGGGACTTTAAAAGTAAGAACTTTCATATTGTATATTTAATTATATAATTTTTAAGATCTCTAATATATTTACTCTTATAAATTTTTTATTCTAGTGTAAGGGGTGCTCGAAAAATATCTGGCAAAAATGAAAGGGTAGGTCAGGCATACGATAAGCATCCAAAATAACATAGGAACACGAGTGCGCAAAAGCAATCTAGAGGCAGCAGATGACATTTAAAATAAAACAACGCTGGCCAAACTGCCAATGTCTCTCTGAATCTTAAAGGTATTGGACTGGAATTTTTATGTAAGTTGCCCTTTTTATCTAGCTCTGAAATTATGAAAGAAAACTTACGCTTCGTTTCGCGAGTGCGCAATAAAAAATATTTAATACAAATGTTCATACCTTCTCTAATATTTAAAATATTTGCTATAAAGTTTAAGAAAAAGCTTCTCTAACATATTTTCACATATTCTATAAGTTTCATACAATTTGGTTGGCAACGCTGCAAGTTATGAGCAGAAAACATGAGAAAAAATATGGGAGTTTTTGAAGAAACCTTTATATCTTCCCGAATATTCCAGCTATTTTTACGAAACTGTATATCAATATTGCACACAAGGCGCAAAATAATTGACCAAAGTCTCGAACCATTATCAGCTTTTTGTGAAAAGGGGTGAGCAAAAATCCCTTTTCGACATGATCAATTTCTGGTTGGTCCCTAAAATGCCCTCGTGACCGTATCTTCAATGAAAATTGTGAGTTAAAACGCATTCTTTATATGGTCGAAATTTGAGGAGATATTTGAAAAATGTGCAAATTTCAAAAAGTGTCGGCGATTGTGGCCAGCGCTGTATTATTTTAAATGCCATCTACTGCTTCCAGATGGTGTTTGCGCACCCATGTTCCTATGTGATTTTGGATGCTTATCTAATGCCTGACCTACGTTTTCGTTTTTACCTGATATATTCCGAGCACCCTATATATTAAAGTTCAAATTTAAATAGAAGATTATCTACTCATTTGCACAAACGCCCGCTTGAATAATTCACAAATATCAAACGTTTACATAATTTATTGATATAATGCAATGAATGAGATGTATCCCACTCAGAATTAAACGCGAGAATTAAAGAGATACAAACTTTATTCAGGAATGACGAAAAATTTAAATGATAAACGAACAAAAAGTTGAAATACTTACTATATGTACTCAAATATCATTTTCCAGAAGAAACTTTAAAATTATTTAATGGTATAACAAATTTCTAACTACGCAGGAGTTCTTGTTTAAATGTATTCAGTAACAAGCTGGGAAAAATTTAGAAAGAGATCGTGAGAAAATTGTTTTCTTTTTGTTTCTAAATTTTTTCCCCAAAAATTTCTAAAAGAAATTAATACTTAGACTCATATCGTAGCCAAATACTTAAATCAGGAACTAATTTTAAAAAACATTTTATCTTAACCCTCTCACACCATGAAAGGCGGTCTCGGGCGCATATTTACGGATCCTACTATGGTTTGGATTGAGGTCGCTTTTCATTGGCTATCAGCGTCACGTGACTTCGCTTGCTTCTGAATCATGTCGTAGGAGCGCGCTTAGTTTAGATTTCGATTTTTGTCTTATATATTGTATCATGGAAAAACCAAAATTATCTTTATCTTAAATTCATCATTTCCTTTAGAAATATCCAAATAATCGTAATTAAAAGATAATTTTGGTTTTTCCATGATACAATAGCTAAGACAAAAATCGAAATCCAAGCTAAGCGCGCTCCTATGACATCATTCAGAAGCAAGCGAAGTCACGTGACGCTGAGAGCCAATGAAAAGCGACCTCAATCCAAACCATAGCAGGATGCGTAAATATGCGTCCCGGCAGGTCTAAAAATTTCGCCTTGACAATGAGAACGGAGATTGGCTTCTTTTGAAATGAGACCGGTAGAGAGATAAAAAATAGAAAGAAACCCTACCGCACTTCTGAGATAACCGCGGTATCTTAACTATCCGCGGTATCTTATCTATCCGCGGTCCAATTATCCTTGTCATTGGGATATTTTTCACAGCCCATTTCCGCTCTGACGGAGAGGCGTTCAATGAAAATAGAGGATGCGTATTTTCAATGTTTACATGGACATCTTTCTAGAAATTTTTCTAACTAAATCGGCTATTGTTAGGCTATCATCTTGTAAAGAGAAAGAGCATTGTTATATACAGGGTGTCCACGCTTATCGTGAACAATAGCTAATTTCTAAACCGTTAGGGATAGACATATAGTTCCAATTGAAAAAAATGCTTTTAATGAAGGAAAAAATTATAATATATGTGTTTTGAGTGAATAAATATATTCCTGAAAAAGTTATGAATTCTAACTTTTTATACAGTCGCCCGGTCCAATCAGTCATATTTAGTAGAAGTGTTTTGGCACTCTAATATTTTAAACAAAAAAGTCCCACTCTTCTGCGACTAAAACTGACCGAGTTATGGAGCTTTGAATATCGCTGACTTAGACCATTTTACACCATTTCAATAGCCGTCTTGAAGACGATCCACTAATCAATGCACAGTACTTGGTCGACGAGGCCGGTGATTGGTTAAATGTCATGAAATTCAAATCTCCATAACTCGGCCAGTTCTAGCCGCAGAAGAGTGGGACTTTTTTATTTAAAATATAAGAGTGTTAAAAAAACTTTACTAAATATGACTGATAAAACCGAGGGACAGTATAGATCAGGAATATATTTATTCACTCAAGACACATATATTATAATTTTTCCCTTCATTTAAAGCATTTTTTTCAATTGGAACTATATGTATATGGTACATATAGTTATTGAACTATATGTATATGTACTAATGGTTTATAAATTAGCTATTGTTCACGATAAGTGCGGACACCTTGTATATAAATATTAATGGAGTATTGAGCTATGGATAAAATATTTTTCAAAATGTTACAATTTTGTTACTGAATGTGTTAAAATATGATTTCTTCATATAATTTCTAAAATATATCTTGGACCTATTAGGTGCCTTTGGGTATAAGCGATTAAAATTAAAAATGATAACAAACCCTGTTGATTATTTTCGAAATGTTTTTCAATTATTGATTTCCCGAATTTCATTTATTTAGAAGATTTTCTTATTTCAGTATTATACGAAGCCTTAAAAATATATTATCTCATCTCTTCCTGAATTATTTTGACAGAATAAAATAAATAAATAAAAGTAATATATTATGGCATATTATCTACAGTTGACAAAAGACTGATTTATTAATATTTTTGAAGCTTAAAAATCACATGAAAAATAAGGTTTCTTTCAAAGTGGATATTTAGCCCAAATTTATTTAGTTTATTTAGAACAAAACATTCATGCACACATTTTTAGAAATATAATAGGAGAATTTTAAAAAAATACTATGTTCTGTGAATAAAATAATGCAAAAAACTCAGAACGTTAATTTATAGTCAGAAAATTATCATGAAAATCAATTCAAACCACTTCAAACTAAAGTAATAATAAAATAAAATGAATAAAATTCTTAGATTAAAAGAAAAAAAATATGTTAATTTCGATTGGCGATATTCTTCCGCATTTCATTATATTTAACAGAGTTTCTCAGTATTCGAATTCGAATTTTAGGGAATATAACACAGTCACTTCTTAAGAAAGTTTGCGCTGTGTTAGTAATACGGTCGGAAACTCTATATTTTATAATCACAAAATCATAATAAAAATTAATTACCAAAAAGCTTAAATGAAGTAAAATTTTTAATATGAAAGAAGCAGGAATGTATTCGAAATATATTTCGATGTGTGATTTTTTCGCATTTTATTTATTTAACAGATTTCATTATATTTAGAAAGAATCGGAATTATTGGAAATATAATAAGGGAACTTCTTTTTTAAACAAACTACGACCTTTCCACGACCTCTCAGTAGAATTTTGAATTCAAATAATATTTTATAATCAGGAAATCAGCCCATACAAGCCCTCGCCTAGCCTAATGGGCGCCTTCGTGCAAATGTCTAATGAACGCATTATGCAGAGGCGATATTAAGGGAAAATGGCTTATGGTTAACACTTGACCTAACTTAGCCTGATGGCTTATGGTTAACACTTGACATAACTTAACCTAATGGCTTATGGTTAACACTTGACCGGCTCCTTTTTGACTTCGACTTTGCACGTATTGACAGTGTGGGCCTGAGCCCATATACTGAAAAAAATACATCAGCTTCTTTATACTAAAAAATAATTGTGAAAACTAAAAGCAGTAAGATTCTCAAATTGAAAACGGAAGGCACACTACGGCTCTGCAGAAACACCGCAAGGCAATAAATCAAAGTAGCGAGCTGATAGGTTTGTTACTTTGAATGGCAGGCGGTGGAGTGGTAGGGTAAAGACCACCCAGAATGGGAGAGTCAGATTCATGTCGCATCCTAACGAAAGGTTTTGATTTTAAAGGAAAAAGAAAAAAAAGTCACCTCGGGATTAAAGAGTTCGATCGGTTTTATTACTTTTCAAAACTTATAACTCAACCGCTGTCTATTAAAAAATAACAAAATACTTAATAAACTGTAACCAAGGTGAGTTTGTATAAAATATATTTTTCAAAAACTGCAGTAAATTATTCGATATTAAATAGAAAGGCTTGCTAAATAACTAAGGCTTATTTAGTACTATCAATTTATTAGTCATCTTGAAACTTAGAACGATTTTTATAATATTTGATAAGTAGTGAGAAGATGTGCATGTATACTCAGGTAATATAAATAGAGGAGAAATTCCTCAAAATTATATTTAATACGTTTGAGTGCATCCTCCGACTCCAACAAAGGTTATCAAACATAATGCACAGCCTCAAGTCTTTAATTATTGGCGTGAAAAGGAATGAAAGCTATGTCTTACCAAACTTGAATTTTCCAGAATCATGAAATACTCAGTGGTGACCATGTCCATGCCCATGCCCGTAAGGATACCCAAACCAATGATGCCATCCCCAAAAGGGCCATCCCCATCCACCCGGTCCACCAGCAGCTGCGGCACTTGCACCTGCACCTGCACCACCACCACCACCGCCTGCAGCTACAGCTGATGCAGCACCACCACCTCCAGCGGTAGCTGCACCTGCGGATGCAGCCCCTTGAGCTTCAACAAAGCATTCAGGCTTTGAAAGGATGAATAACACAGACAGACAGCAGATCTGAAAAGGGGATAAAATAAAATTGAAATACACACACACAAATAACCCTGAAATAATTTTTAATTGCTAATCCATAATTCATAAGTTATTTCAAAACAATTTTCAGCAAAGTTCTTTTTCAGAAACAACGATATCATGTGAATGAGCAACATGTGGGCATGAAATTGAAACTAGTATGTAACAGAAAAAGTTTGCTTAATGGATTTCATTCAGTATTCTCCTCTCAGGAGCCTTGTCAATTCCATTGCTGATTTTTAGATACCATTTTTGTCGAGTTCTGGCTATACATGTAAAAAAACTGTATTCGAAAAGATATTCTAAATTGTAAATGGGGTGACATCAATAAACTATCTCTGACGTTTTGTGTATTCTCTTCGCTCAGTAATTAATTTTAACTATCTAAAATAAGACTCAATCTTTTTTGAGGCCGGAAGATCTGAATGAGAGAAAGTTCTGCTCCAGTTTATTGCATGAGATCCATTGTGACAGTTATGAACGATATGATAAGTTTTATAGATCAGGTAGAGATCCAGTAGTAGCTCAGTGGATTACGGCCTATAATGACTGGGGTACGTATAGCGCAGAAAGAAGTTCATGGGTTCTACAACTGGATATTATCTTAACCTGAGTTATTGAAAGACTGGCAGATCAACAAACTGACTGCCGGTCGGGCTTATGGACGATTTCCTTCAAATAACACTTAAATATGAGGCATTTTCCCTGAATATTCTCCAGAAAGACAAACTTATATGTATGTGAGCTATGTCAGATATCTACCTCAGGTTCCATCTAGGTGTTCCGGTCCTCTTTCAAAACAGGAGATACTGCACTTCATTGTATCATGAGTTGGCTATATTTGCTAGAATTAGCGGGATTAAAATCAATACAATTGTGCTCTCATTTAAAACATAAATCTTGCTGTAGTATCGTTTGCAAAAGAAGCTTTAAGTTTCATCATAATACTAACAAATATTTAGTATACTTCTTCTTTCTAAAAAAACATTTAGAATGCTTCTTGTTTCACTGCATTTAAGAAGCTAAATAATGCTCTAATTAAGTAACAAAGAGTCTTGAATCAGAAATTCAAAATTTCATGGAATGTTTTCACATATGTGGAAGCACACTATCAACTTATTGTAGTAGAACAAATTTTAATTCCCAGTAGTGGCGAATCCAGAGGGGTGCTATGGGGCTGCAGCCCCCCTCTCCCCAGAGAAAACCAGAATTCTTGATTTTATTTAAAATCACTTCAACTGTTTGCTCTTAGTTTCCCTTTTAAAAGAATAATAAAAACGTGACAACATTGCTTTTTGGCTTGACAGGATCGAACATTTTCCTACTTTTTTAGTCATTCCACGTGTACTTGTAGCGTTGACGCGACCGAAAACATTTTTTGGCTAGTTATTTCATTGTGTTTTTTTCATTAAATTATCGAAAGTATTGTTGAGTTCTTTATGATTCTTATTGTCAGGTAAGTAAAGTTAAAGTGTTTTGGTTTACATAAGCTATGAGGTTTGACATTCGTCACGACGACACAAAATTTTTGTAGCCTCATCCCCTCCAAGACCCAAATCGTGGATTCGCCACTGATTCCCAGAGTCACACTTCCATGTTAATGAATCTCTCGGATTACTATATTCATGAACTATTCATTTGAGAAATTTGCGTGGTTAATTTAATTTAAATGCGACATTAATTCTCCAGTTTTCTATCCATAGATAACTTAAAAATTCAAAAGTTTCAATGAAATATTCTCTTACCAGAAATTTCATGTTTAATGCCTGGATCGGTCTGGATCGCTGGCTGACAGTTTTCACTGGCTGGTATAAGTAATAAACGGATGATGATGCTGGGATATATACAGCCGATTGTTTACGTAAAAATGGCGTAACAAAGAATAACGTTCATTGTAATTGATTTTTAAATCATTAGAGAGAAAATGCAATTACTAACTAAGTTGAAAATATCATGAAATCAACAAAAAAATGTATATATGGAAGCTGATTTAATGAAAAATTCCATTAAAATGATGCAATACAGTATGTCATTAAAGTTTCATCTCCTTTCATGAAATCCCTTTAAGACTGAGATTCAGTAACCTTCATTTTCTACACAAAACGTGCAATTCCAAGAACAAATGTCTGAAGAATGGCATAATACTTCCAAGATTGTTGATGAAATCCGATGATAATCTTTTTTGATCACAGCTAATTAAAAATTTTATCTCTCGAAATGATTGCTTGCAATTTTTATGAATGAAAAGGAATTAGAAAATTGAACAGAAGGATATATAAAAATAATTCCTGTAATTTTTATGCTGGTTTTTTTTATCTGAAATAACAAGAAGAACTAGGCATATGTTATGTATAGTAAAAATGACAAAAAAGCACGGCAAATGAAAACTATTATATATGTATTATATTAGGTGAAAACACGCTTTGGACCACTGCTTGGTACAATTTCCAAAATTACTAAGTTGACATTCTCGTCTCCTGATATTATAAGCTTAAAATTAGTATCTAATTTTAGTGTAGAAATTGTTTCAAATATAAATTGGATTCCATACTGTTTTTTAACTTTCAAACATCTTATAACTTTGTAGGAACCTAGTGGCTCATCTAATGTATTAAAAATAAATCTTTTTTTTAAGCTGTAATTATAAAATAGGGTAAACTGTGTATGGGGTGTCTATGGCATCTGAAATGGCAACAGACACATTTTTAACTTAATTAACATCTACAATTTTGCTAGCCATAGGAGCAGGAACATCGCAGCTTTTCCAAACTTAAAAGTAACCGAAAGTAATGATTTATAATTATAGAACTACTTATTGGAATTTTGAAATATTTATTTAAATAAAGAGAGCATCTCACTGAGTTTTTTAAATATCAATACAGTTTGATTTTTGCACCTTTTGTAGCATGATAAATCGAGTTTTCACCAAATGCTTCATAGAATATCATGACTTAGATGAATTTGCGTGCATGATGTGCATCTTCAACTCACCAACAGTTTCAATTGTTTGTTGATACACAACATATTGTATGTTCTTGGATTCCGAAACCCTCCGAGCGGAGTCATTTTCACCAAAATAAGGGAAAAGAGAAGAATGGAAGGGGGATGTTTACATTTTACTTATCGTGATCCAACAAAGAACTCCGGAAATGCGCGCATCTTACTCATTGCCAGTCACCCCTTTCATGCGTAAATTCGTCCAAAAGTAAATTCTCGATATATTGAAACGAACTATAAATTGTAGGATTGGAAAGGAATTTTCAAATTGAAAGAGCAGGATAAGTAAAAATAATTCTTGAAGTACTCATTTTTAAACAGAGATGACAAGAAAAACTGAACATGTCATCTAAATAGTAAAAACATGATTAAATGTATAATTTATAATAATAAATTACACTCAAATATGAGTGCGACGTCTTAGAGGAAAATATTCAAACATTTCAAAGCATAATCACACGAAAAATATAAAAAATATGCTTTTAAAAACATGCTTGTATTCGTTTTAAAGATAGTAAAAAAATTTTGAAGACGCAATTTACTATTTTTTACTCATCAATATATATTATATTCCATAATTCACTATTTAAACATATTACTTAAAATTTATTGTAACATAAGAGAATTATTTAATGAAGGTTGTTTGGCCTTTAAGGAGTTATTTGTATTACTTTCAACATTTATAATTCTCCTCGGAAGTATATGTCTTTACTTTTTTCCTTGTACACTATTTTTTCCCTTTTTGCTTAATAGATGGCGCAAGACTGAAGGACGAATGTTTTCTCTGGGGGAAGTATTCGGAATGTTTTTCCGGGTATAAAGGCGGGAACTTTTGGAATGTATTTGCGCGGGACAATTCTAGATTCTTAGCAAAGGGCGTAAGTCTAACTGCTTTTTACTTTGTGAAGCTATTTTATGTTTTGTCCCAATGATGGCAAGTTAATACCTGATGACTGTGCTTTTTTATTCCAAAATTTATTGAAATGAAAATAATTTTTGTGTACTTGTTTTGTTGAGTCGGTGTTTTCTATGATGGTTGTTCTTCCAGAGTCTTTCATTTCTCTTGGGATTTTTCGGGTCACGAGGGGCCAAGTTTTGGGCGAAAGCCAACTCTCTCACAAAAAAATCCCATTGCTGAATCCTTGCTTGCAAGTGACCCTTGAAGAAGTTCGAAAGATGAATTCTTTTTTACTTTTTCCCTTTTTCCAATGGTATTAAAAGAGATATTCGTTGGTTTTCTTTTAAAATTTTGTTTTCATTTGTATTTCGGATGAAGCGGTTTTGTGCACTCTGGATGCTATGTAATATAATACCTTTTTGCTTTTTTTGATATTTTGACAGGTTTTCATTTATAATTGGATTTCAACATTTATAAGTTACAAAATAATGATTTATTAATCAAAAGATGACCCCTCTAATAAGGAATCAGAACTTGCTTAAAATTAATTGATTAACTAATAATTAATTTCTGAAATATTTAAATTTTGTACTTTTATCGGGAACACACAAATATACAAAATTTCAGAGCAAGAATGGAGTGAAATATATATTAACCCCCTAAGGACGGCCGCTCGCTTAGCGCAACGAGCAGCTTGCATACTCTTGTAACAGTCGTAATCAAAGTGTTGAAGAATTACATATTTACAAACATGGAAGACATTTAGATAAATAATCGAATAAAAAGGGGAATAACACTATAAATTATGCAAAATGAGATTAAGCCCAATAATCAAAATCATTCACTTTTTAGAATTAAATCGGAACCATATTAAAAGAATACTGTTTCGTGTGGAAAAAAATTATATTTCATGATAATTAATTTATTAAACTATGCTTTCATCAATTTCAAGTTAAACTTTGCTCACTGTTTACAGATAAGAAACACATGGAAAGAGCGACAACCAAACTAAAATCTACCTTTGAAATAAAATAGATTGAATTAGAAATGAACAATATTGGGTTTTTATGTCCTCGCATCTGAGACATCAAGCATAGAGAAAATATTTAAGCAACAAAAATTTCCGGCTTGAAATTTAATGAATTTCTGACACTCATTGAAAAAATTGGAACCAAAAAACGGCAAATATGATTTAATGAGAAACGTAATTACAATGATTAAATCAAATTTTAAAGAATGAAATCACAGTCATTTTTTGTAAGAAATGTACCATAAGTTTAGGAAACATCTGATTTTCCTCATTAGGTGCTTATTAAAATTGCGCATTTTATAAATAATGGTTCTTTTTCTTCAATTTTGGGGATGAAATACCTTTTCGTTATATCCGGACAAACCATTCATCCGGTTCATTAAGGTAGAGGGCAGTCTAGTGGTTGACTTTGGAATCAGATCCGAAATGAAAATTCAGGTACACAAAGAGCAATACCAGGTCGTTCAAGTGAAACTATGCAGTTTGATGATAATTATTTGTTTCTTTTTGAGGAACACTACAGGGCTTCACTTCGTTTCTTATCCTTTTTCTGACATTGGGTTAGGTGAGATTCCCGTTTTGAAGCAACACGAGGGCTGTTTAGGGACGGACCTCGTAATTTTGAACCGAGGTCAGATGACGAGGACGACACCTGAGCTGGAACCCCCTCTCCAAACTTCCGTGCCACACCAACGGGAGGACGTTTGGCCACTATGTATGATTTAGCTTGCAACCGTCCCCATACACGGTGGATCTTCGGTGGAATTGGGTTTCGAGCCTCCACACTCCGGCCCCGGGGTCGAGACCTTACCACTAGGCCACCGCGGCCTCCTTCAGACATTGGGAGAAGGATATCTTACACTGCATTGTGAAGACGTCTTCATAATGATACGACGTTCATTTCGGGGGATTTCTGTCACTCGACTCTAGAGATGTGCTGAACTTGGATTAGAGAACAGCAGAGGTCAGATCTCTTTGCTAATGAATTCAGATTTACTTTGGAATAATCATACGAAAACCATTTCTGTGCGTTTCTCTCACGCGACTCTAGAGATATGCTGGTCATGGACTAGAGAAAAATGGAGGTCATATCTCGTAGCAGATGAGTCCAGATTTACTTTAGAATGATGATACAAAAATCATTTCTGTGCGTTTCTCTCACGTGATTCAATAGTGCTGGACATGCACTACAGAAAAGTGGAGGTCAGATCTCGTAGCAGATTATTGCAGATAATAGAGAATATAAATTGATTTAATTGTACATAAAATTTCGAAGATACATAAAAGAAGCTCTATAGAACGCCCGCTTAGCATGCTACATTGAATATTCAACAAGCCTCTCATTGATCTTCAGCTTCTTTTATACCGGGTGATTCAATAGTCCTTAGACAAATTTAAAAAGTTGGCCATGCATATAGAAAAAAGTAATTTTACTATAGGACATGGAGTTAAAAACACAAACGTCGACTAATTCAGGCATCTTTCAGCCTGTAAATTAAATTAAAGGAAAGGAATTTATATCAAGCTGTAATCAAAATGGGTTTGTAAAAAAAGAGTTTTTCAAAACATGTGAAGAAGACTATTACGAACTAATAGTGTAAAAGTGAAAATGCCTGTGCTGTACATAGTGTATATATTTCCTTCTTTTTGTCTATTTTGTTTTTCTTTTTGTTAAATAAAATTCCCGTGTCTTGCCCATCAAACGGTTCAGTGACCGGTCTGGTCACGGGTACGGGGGTAAAGGACGGCGTTCTGTTCTGTGTTATTTAGATATTGCAGTTTTGTTAGTCATTCTAGAACGATTGTTATAGTATTAGATAAGTAGTGCATGTATATGCAGATAACACAAATAAAGAGGGAATTATTCTCAAAATTGCATTTAATACACTTTAGTCCACCCTATTATTTTAACGAATGAATGTTAAATTAATTATAAAGCCTTAAAACACTTTTTAGGCAATTAAAAGAATAAATGTAATTTCTTACAACGCAATATTTCTCAGATTCATGAAAAAACTTAGAGATGATGATGACCATGAGTTCTCCAATAATGAGGATTGAAACCCCACCAGGACCATCCCCGGACTCCGAGCGCCCGGGAGTCAGCTGCAGCTGCTGCACCTGCATCAGATGCAACTAATGCGGCAGATGCAGCTGATGTAGCATATGCAGCAGACGCAGCTAATGTAGCAGATGCAGCATTAGCACCAACACCTCCACTGCCAGATGAAGATACCGCTGTTGTATCATCACCTTCCACATCCGAAGTCAAAATAAACTTCAGCTGCAGCTGAACTACCTTGAGATTCAACAAGGTGTCCATCAAGGATGAGTAATACAAAAAAGCTGCAAATCTGCAAACGAAATGGAACATAACTGAATGAATTTGATAAATACGTTTGAAAGCAATTTTTTAAAATGAGCAATCTGTTTCTAAAAAATATTCAGCAATGTTCTTATTTCTGAACAACTCAGGCAAATAGACAAGCATGTTGGCGAGCAATTCAATCAATCCAATGTGTAATCATAAAACACACCAAATGTGTTTAATTTAATTATCTACGCTCATCAGTAACGCCAATTATATTAATGATTTTTTGAATTCAAGTTTTCCAAACCTTGGCTATAAATATTTTTAAAAAACACTTTGCAACCCTGTTTCATTCAAAGTGTTGATTTTTCTGATATAAAATAAAGAGTTATGCGGTATAAAATATAAAAAGGTTGTGGAGGTTTGGCTTCGTTTACAGCCTTTTCTATAAATGAATTTATAATAAAATTTAACCTCGTCTGTATGTCATAAGCGCATATCGAAAGAAAGTAGAAATAGGATAATATTGAACACATATACAGAATAGTTGTTGTAGATTCATGTATAAATAATTTTGTAAAGCAAAGCTTTCAAACTTTTTTCAAATATCTCTTCTTTATACCTTTCTTAATATAAACCACAGTGTTGCCTAATCTATTCTGAACTAATCAATTTAACTGCACGCCTTCGTCATTGTTTTCCAAAATCTAACCTTTACTAACTGCTACTTTGGAAAAGTCTATGTAGGTACAAATATTACTTTCCAGCACGTGTATCTATTAATTATGCCCTCTACCAAAGAGCTTGCTCCATAATTTTAGTGCCCATTAAATTTTAAGTCTCCAAAATTAGTATAATACAAGAACTGATATAACAATTAATGTATAATTATATTTAATTTATAAAATCATTCATCAATAACTATAAATATGTATTATATTTTATTTGTTTTTTTCCACTCTAATTTTTCACTTAATAATTTTAAAAGATTTCATTTATAGATTGAGATTTAATTAACGCGTTCACGGACACTTAGCTTATGTTATTATGTTATTTGCTGGGACACCTAAGCTACTTGAATAGCATTTTGTGTACAAAAATGCGGAGGGTTCGCCTTTTTAGCTTGTCGCGAACTTGGACAGGATAACATGCTTTGCCCAGTAAGTTGAGCGGCATATGCTGCTTTGTCCATGAACGTATTAATCTAGAAATTTGAACTGAAATAACGATTGAGTCGCTGCAGATAGCACCACAAAGTTTTTTATGGTAAAATATTGGAATGTAGTTTACTGAAAATGTGTGTGTGTGTTTTCAAAATAAAACCTGCAGAGAAAACACAATAGCTCAAACTTATCAAGAAAAATCTCTCCTTCTGAGAGGTCATGTGATACCTCATCGTAAACCAGAGGGGTGGTTGCATGTGGTCCCTGTTGATCTATATTTAAGAACCATGCCATGTTTGACGAAGTTTGAAGTTTATTTGATAATAAACACATAAATGGACGGAAGACGATAAACATAAACACCCGATTAGTAACATACAAACTGTAATGATGCATCAAGAATTAGCGTGCTACGCATCTAGCTACTTGACTCACCACTTTATATTAACAAATTCACATGGCGCAGCAAGATCTGCACTCTATTACGATGAACCAAGTATGACTGTCTTCGTTCCTTGAGTTACCAGGCTTTTGGCAATACTCTGGTTCAGCAACAGCGCCATCTATATCGCAGCGCCACCTATGGCACCTCATTAGATCACAACACACTGACACGCTCTGAAGAGTTGTTCACAGATTTCAAAATTACGACCATGGATTACATAAAACTCAACATCACTAAAACTTATTTTTGGCGAATATTGAATGATACATTACAATATCAATATTAAAATATGAATTTCAAACTTTAAAACAATTATCATAAGACCAAAGAGAAAGTTATTATTAAAATACTTACAAGTACTTGAGCACAAAACACGTTATTAAACAACTGACAGGAAATTAAATACGAAAATAATTGTAGATATAAAATTTATAAAATCATTAGGTTTCACGTAAAAATGGCAATGGAGAAATTTTGTTGATTGGACGCTTGAGTTCACCATTCATAACCCTTATGTTCACAACACGCACTTTTCCATCAGCTCCCGGACAGAGTTTGATCACTCTACCCAAGCGCCACTTTAAGGGTGGTAAATTATCATCCTTCACAAGGAACAAATCATTAACTTTCAGATTAGGTTTCTCCTTTTGCCATTTTGCATGCATTTGCAGCTGAGAAAGATAATCCAACGTCTAACATCTCCAAAAGTGTTTAAAAAGCTGTTTAATCGGTCTCCAACGTGTGGCAGATGCTATTTTATCATATATTACATTAGACTCGGAAATGACTGTCACCGCAGTCCCAATAAGGAACTTACCAGGTGTCAAATGACTCAAGTCGTTGAGATAATTGGAAATTGTCATTAAAGGTATAGAATTCAGGCATGCTTCAACCTGTGTTACTAAAGTGAGAAATTCCCCAGAGGTGAGCAGTTGGGTTCCAATTGTAGTCTGAAATGGGTTTTCATTTGCTTAATACCATTCTCCCATGGACCTTTGAAATGAGGGGCAGCGGGAGGATTGAATTTCCACACGATGCTCTCCTGTGCCAACTTGTCCTTTAACTCTTCAGATGACAGAATTGCTGCAACGAACCTTTTTAATTCTCCAACCGCATTTACAAAGTTAGTTCCTCGATCAGAAAACATTTCCTGTGGTTTACCCCGGCAGGCCACAATTCTCCCTAATGATGCTAAAAAGGCCTCTGTAGAGAGATCACTCACAACCTCGAGGTGTACTGCCTTTGTGGTGAAACATATGAACAAGCATACTTAACACTTAATCGGTCTCTCCCCTTGAGGGGTTTCACAAGGAATGGCCCTGCGTAGTCAAGGCCTACTTTGGAAAAACTCTGCTCGGCACAACTCGAGATGTTGGAAGATCGGCTATTATTTGCGATGAAGTATTTGTACGATTTTTGAAACCTTTCATGCAGTTTCTAATAACCTTGAGTACTGCGTCTCTACAGTTAATTATCCAATTTTTCTGTAGGATAGCAGGAACAGTAAGGGATGTCCCCCCCATAAAGACGACCCTCATGAAAATGTTTAACTATTAATTCAGTTACATGGTGTTTTTAGGAATAATTGCTTGATGCTTTTGATTTTCGGGCCGATTTGAGTTACTTAGCCTTCCTCCAACACGAAGAATTTTCTCGCTGTCCAAGAAGGAATTAAAGGAAATAACTCTGCTGCTAGGGTTAATGGCTTTCCCTTTGAATGGGCCGAGATTTCCTCTTTAAATGCACTCTTCTAGACTAAGCGAACAATAATGTTTGAAGCTCTATTAACCTCTGACACCGTCAAAACTCCCTTAATATTTGATGTTGAGAAATTGGCATTGTTCATAAATCTAAAACACCAAGCTACTAAACACTTAAGCCTATTCCAGGAAGAAAATTTAGTAAGAAGATCAAATTCATATTGATTATTAGATGCAGCGCATACTACAGTTTTTCGCTGCTCTTCAAGGTAAAGTTCCCTAAGTTCAGGATCTAAAATAGGCTCTACCCTGTGATTACTAAATTTACTTTTCCTTAACTAACGTGGGCCACGAAATCAAAATTCATTATCCATGAGATCTATTAACTTTGCACCTTGGGACACAATATCTGCAGGGTTTTAAGTTCCTTTGCAAAATTGCCACTGAGAAGGAGCGATTAAATTCTCTATATCTCTAACACGATTTGCCACGAAAGGCTTCCATTTATTGGCAGAACCTCTTAACCAATGAAGCACTATCTGAGAGTCACTAAAACAATAAATATTGCATTCCCTAATTTTAAAGAACCTTTGCAAATAGTCAGCTACCATTGCAGCAATAGTAGCCGTCATTAATTCCACGCGGAGAAGCTTCAACTGCCCTAGAGGAGCTACTCTACTTTTAGATATTGCAAAAGATGTCTCCAAAGTAGTGGTATTTTGAAAGTACACTACACTGTCGTATCCTTTGATACCAGCGCTACTCAGCCTTCCAGTATATGCGAACCAATTTTCAATCATAATTTTCACTGCCCCTCTCATACAATAACAATATATACAATAATAATGTATTTTTCGTATAATGACGCTGAAACTACACTAGGACCTTAATTACAAACTTTACAAACCACCAAGAATAAGAAAATTTATTGATATTTGCACCACCGATACACTGTATTGACAAAACCGCAATTACTCTATCTTATTATCTCTTAGGGGTCTATTCTGGTACCCCCGGTTGGGTTGGGCCCTTAGTCTCTATTGCTGTCTTACGTCCACCATATCGAAAATTCTCACTGGTTCGCGAGAAGTCCGAGAAGAATCGCTAATTACTATTAAACTTGTTTTTATTTTAGTATTGATAAGATAATTACACTGGACAACAATGAAATTGCTTCTTAGGTGAAAGTACCCAATCCTGAATGAATTTAACGTGCCGAACACGAATATCATATTGTAGAAAGCTGATTGGCTCTCGTTGAAGATATATTTACGTTTTTTGTGTTATAAATGTGCTCTAATATAATGCAATATTATTATACTATATATTTTATTATATTTATTATATTATTAAATTATTTAATATTATTATTATATATAAATAATATATCCTATACATATATCCCGTTATTATAATGGAATTTAGTAAGATAAATGCATGCTTACGAAATGTTTGCGTCATATTGCATCACCTCTTAAACCTTTATTTCCGCTACGTTTCTACAGAGGGCGTGACGAAATTGATTGCGCAATAACAAGCAATAGTGAAAAGGCGAGACACTTCCTCTCATTTCGTGCATCTTTTTCGAAGCTATAACATACACAAGTGATTAAGTTGATACAGTGTTAAGTTGTTACAGTTGTACAACTGTAGTAATGCCTCGTATCTGCGGTAATAGTATAAATAACTTTTGTTATATTTGCGAGGAATTGACATTTGCTGCACAGAAAAATATTATCAGTGCAGTAGCTAAGAAAGCGTATCATTTGTATTTTGGTTGCAAAATAGGCGACCAGGACAAATACTGGGCACCACACGTATGCTGTCGCACATGTGAAATAACACTTTTCAACTGGCTTCATGGCAAAAGAAAGGACATTTGTGTGCCCGTGATTTGGAGAGATCCTGCCAATCACATTGATGACTGTTATTTCTGCATGGTACCAGCAGCTTCTGGAGTCTTCACCAAGAAAAAGAAGAGGACAATTGAATACCCTAACATACCATCTGCTCTGCGACCTGTCTCACATGGCGAAGTACTCCCAATTCCTGAGCCTCCTACAGATTTTTCTATCAGTTCACTCGATATGTCACATAATTCTTCTCAAGCGTCAACGTCAGCATGTGGTGGCAGTAAGGATGATGATGACTTTTGGTGCTTTGATGAAACATCTTCTCCACATAAAATTATCTCGGTTGAACTGAATGATCTTGTTCGTGATTTAGATCTGTCCAAAAGCAAATAGGAGATATTAGCCTCAAGACTTCAACAGTGGAATGCTCTCGAAGAAAATGTCCGAGTGACTTCATTTCGCACACATCATCTGCTTTTCGAATCTTTCTTTAAAAAAGAAGAAAGTCTTATATTCTGCTGCGACATTGATGGCCTACTAAAAGAACTCCGCATTGCACATGAGCCCAATGAATGGCGGCTGTTTATAGATGCTTCAAAACTGAGTCTCAAGGCGGTTCTGCTGAATAACGGGAACGAGTTTCCATCCATACCTGTCGCACATGCTGTGTATATGAAGGAGATTTACCATAATTTAAAACAGCTTGTGGAGATGATTAACTACAGTAAGTATGGTTGGAAGATCTGTGGTGACCTGAAGGCAGTGTCTATGTTGATGAGTTTGCAGCTAGGATATGCAAAGTACGTCTGTTTTCTTTGTGTATGGGGCAGCAGAGCAACCCCTTTCACTACATCAAGAGAGATTGGCCTCAGAAAGCATCTTTTAAGCCTAGAGCACCCACCTCTGGCAGAACCGCATAAAATCATCATTCATCCTTTGCACATCTTGTGCTTGGATGAAGCTTGGCCTTGTGAAAAACTTGGTAAAGGCCATGTATAAGAATAGACCAGCATTCAAGTACCTGCATGGAAAATTTCCTCGACTAAGTGTAGCAAAAATTAAAGAAGGAGTTTTTGAAGGGCCTCAGATTGAACAGCTTTTCAGAGACCCCAAGTTTGAGAAACTTTTTCGAAGTAAAGAAAAATAGGTTTGGAATGCGTTCTATCAAGTGTCAACAAACTTCCTAGGGAATAACAAGGCCGAAAACTATAAGGATGTGGTTGAGGATATATTGGCTTTATTTCAGGACTTTGGCTGCAATATGCCCTTAAAGATCCACTTTCTGGACTCTCACTTGAATTTCTTCCCTGATAACTGCGGGCAGGTCAGTGATGAGCACGGCGAACATTTTCATCAGGACATGGCCAACATGGGAAAACGGTACCAGGGGACTTGCTCCACGACAATGTTGGCTGACTACTGTTGGACGCTCATCAGAGATGCTCCCCACGTCCATTACAAGCGACAGGACAAAAGAAATCGAAAGTCCAAAGCAGATTAATGTATTCCTAACATGTATTATAATATATGTACATATATACACTTTTCTAAACAATGCGTACACATTACAGAAAAAACAGTAGCCAATTCAGCTTGTTTCTTTGTCATGTTAGTGTTCAGCACATTGAATTCATTAGGAATTAACTATATTCATCTCGGAAGCAGGAACTTTTTGAAAATTTGTTGCCCAGTGTTATTAAATACATTGTGCAGCATTGATACAATCCTATTCATAAGTGTATTATATCAGTGTAAATGTTTATTTTATTTTTTATTATGTCAGAATGCAATTTGTTTTACTTTTCCTTCAGTAAAATAATAATTTTTTAATAATATTATCTTTTCGATATGCTCGAGCTGGGCGCCCCACATGTTGAGAATCGTTGAGGACCTAATTATATAATACCAGTCTCCATAAAACAACATCAAGGATCGCATTGAAATTGCCTTCCACTTGAATTTGTTTATTATTAATTCGATTCGTTTCACTCTTAAACTAACCTAAGAGGCCGTGGTGGCCTAGTGGTAAGGTGTCGGCTTTCGGGTCGGAGGGCTCCAGGCTCGAAACCCGATTCCACTGAAGATCCGCCGTGTATGGGGCCAGTTGCGCGCGATATCAAAAGTAGTGTCCAAACGTCCTCCCGTTGGTGCGGAAGTTTTGAGAGGCGGGTGTCAGCTCAGGTGCCGTCCTCGTCATCTGACCGTGGTTCAAAATTACAAAGACTGTCCCAAAACAGCCCTCGTGTTGCTTCAAAACGGGACGTTAATATAGCTAAACTAAACTTAAACTAACCTATGCCTTTTAAGTTATTAATTAAAACTTTGCTGAAAGTGATGGTTAGAGAATCTAGTATGACATTGGGGGCATTAAAAAATAAAAATACTGCTCACGACGTACGGTAGAGAATAAAGGCTAGGAACAGCTACTGTAATAGAACAAGATTTTATACACCAGATTCATACAGTGAATCTCTCCTTTCATTTTTTTAGCGTTTTCTAGGGACATTTGAGTGTTAATTTCTTTTAAAGGTGACATTAATACAGTTTTCTACCTGTAAGTATAATAATATTCAAAAGACTTGATAAAATATTCTCTTACCAGAATTTTCATATTTTATTCCTTGATCTGGATGGCTTGCTGTCTGCCTGCTTCTTCTGACTGGTTGTAAGTAAAGAATTGGTTAAATAATAATTGCTAAAATTAAGAAGCTGTTTACATTATCTGATTTTGTAAATACAGTGGAATGAAAATGTTAACACTTTTCACCTCATTGACTACAAAAAGAACGTGTGAAAATTGTCCCAGACTTGATGGAAAGTTGTAGATAATTGTATTTAAAATCACACAATAAAGAATAACACCATTGTTTCAGTTTATTTGATGAAATTTATTTCAACAAACTCTTTTTTCCGGCGGGAATCCTGGAGTATTTTCATATCTCAGTTTTCCTCTAACAAAATAGCCAATATGGAAAACGATAGTCGGAAGAACGTTAAAGGAAAGTAACTCTACAAAAGAGAATCGCAAATCAAATCTTTTTCTTCCCAAATAATTCTTGTATTTTTTAAGATTGAAAAAGATTTTTCAAAATGAAAGAGAAGGATTTGTAAAAATAATTCCTATAACTCTTATTACTCACTTTTTTTAAACTCAGATCACAAGAACAACTAGATACATGACATACATTATAGAAACGTGATGAAACTTATAATTTACGATAATAAATTAAACTGAAATATTAGTGCGTTACCTTATAAGTAAAAGAAATCTTATTCATCAAAGCAGAAAAACACAAGAAATGTAAAAAGACAAAAATGCTTTTAAAAACAGGCTTTTATTAGTTATAAAGTTTGTAATAAAAGATTTACCGAAGAGGCTATTTATTATTTTTTACTTTTCGATATTTAATATGATTCAATATTTAAACATTATGGAGCGGGAGTGGCGCCAGCGTGGTGTCTGAGGCAAATGTTTGCACCCCGTTTACGTAACGGGCTGTTCAACGAGTAGATAAATAAAGATATATAGAAATTTGAGAGGGTCATAATATTTGCCCCTCCCCTTGTACAGCAAGTCGTGCCTCCCCTTCAGACAGATTGTAACGCCATTCCTGTTTTGGAAACATACATGGCGTAATTAAGTACCGTTTTCAAATTCGGCCGCTGCAGCGCTGCGCGTTGAGTACCTGTATTTGTCTACTAGCCACAGACGCCATTATGGAAGAATTCGGCCATGTTTAAGTCTTTTTGCGAGCATTTAAAGCTGGTCATTTACGAGCAGTCCATTTGTACCAACTGGTATGTATTCCACTCATTCCAGTCGATAGATTTAGGCAAGTCATTCACGGAGGCTCCAATGTTTGTTTTGAGAGCCCTTGTTTCAGAAGGTTGAAAGTCCCAAAGTACACTTTTTAAGCCAGCAAGTCATCTACATTCCATTCCATTCCATTTGTACCAAGACTGTTTTATTCCACACATTCAAGTCGAAAAATCCGGCACGTCATTCACTTGAGGCTCCAAAGTGCGCTGCCGCCGCTCTTTGAACCCCCCTTTTAGTCCCCCACTCGGCGGATTTCCGATTTTCTAGCCTCTTCGCGAGGTCTCAATCTAGGGAGACTCTTTGATCTTGCCGCTACGCTCGCTCGAGGCTCCAAATTGGAATCGGCGCATGAAGTGTTGGATTTTGCGTTCGTTGGAATTCCATCGATTTGAATCAAATTTTATAGGTTTTCGACCTTGATTATTGCTTTTTTCCTTCCCGTGTTCCAAATTTTCCATTTTGGATTAGATGTGAATGTCTCACTTTATGGCCTTCCATTCCATATTCCATTTGGATCTCAATTTCGTTTGAATTCCAACAACCCAATCTATGTGCACCAAATTTCATCCGTTTTTCACATTGCTGAATGTTTTTCCAAAAATCGTGGAGTTGAACTTTGGTGAATGTCCCGCTTAAAATGCCTCAGTCAACTGAAAATCCCGCCGACTGTGAAGTACGTCCTGTCATTCGTTTTCGTAATGCAAAAGATGTGAAAGCGGCTTAAATTCATCGGCAGATCAGTGAAGTGTATGAAGACAATATTGTGAACGAAGGAATGGTAAAAAAGTGGATTAGAGCATTTAAAGATGGCCGCAAAAATGTGCATGATGAGGAAGAAAGTGGGTGACACTCTGACATTACTGAAGACTTGTGTAGAAAGTTGATGGAAAAGTTGGAGAGAACAGATGCTTTACGATTTCATCTTTATCTAATGAGTTTCCTCAAGTTTCAAGAAGTGTTGTTTATGGAATCGTGACAGAACACTTAAATTATCGTAAGTTATGTTCACGCTGGGAGGGCAGCATATATCTATTAGGATGAAATTCAAAAGCTAGATGTACGATACGACAATGCCTTAATATTGGTGGAAATTATGTTTAAAATTATATTAAAGTGCAGGCATTCATCTAAAAATAACATTGATAGAAAAGTACACTTGTGTATTTTAATTTCAAAACGGTACTAACTTAAAACTCAAGCCTCGAAATTTATTTTCTCAAATGCAGCAGAAGATGGCATTATTATGGGTTCACAATTTACTTAAATAACTGTCAATTCAAGTTCTGAAAACACTTAAATTTGTTCTGTCAACGGAAACACATGACAGAACAAAATTTCAGAACAATAAAATTTAAAAAAAGAGGGAAATATCTAATACAGAATTATATCTTTGCAAATATGAAAAAAGTTAAACAACAGCGTGTAATTGAACAATAATAATATCCCCATCAAAAGAATTTCTCTTCTAATGTAGAAAATGAATACCAGCATATAAAAAATATTGTTTTGTTTGCATAAAAAGGTGTTTCATGATCTAGCTACATAAATACTATTCTTGCAGGGGCTCCCAAATATCGCGCTATTTAGTTACAGATTTAGCAACATTTATAATAATTGATGGATAGCGTTATTTCCCTTTGCAAACGTAACCAAAGTAGTTTGAGCGTTGAGTAGTTCCTTTCTATGAGTTATCAATGAATATACATCATGCTGTTAAATATTTTCAAACAAATGAAAAATGACGAATTCAACTTATCGTTCAAATTAATGGATTAAAAAAATGTTTTAAAATCGTTAAGGATGGAGAACTTATTTGTTTCAACATGTTCACCGTGCTCGTCACACTTAAAAATAAGGTGTGGTTGCCAAAATAGAATTTCTTTTGGGGCCATTATTCGCCAAATGTGGTATCCTGACACTTGCTTTGCTTTCTGCCAGCTTTTTATCGGTTGGCGCGATTGTGGTGAGTTTGGAAACGAAACCGTTCCAAGTTTTAAGGTCTAACCGATTTGTTTTTCGGATTCCCTTTATATATCTTGTAGCTACCATTTTGTTGCACTTTCTTAATATTCATTGTAACTTTCATTTGAATTTTCAATTGTTTCCTGTAATTGCCTTCGAAATCGAGAAAAAGGCCTTCGTGAAGGCAAACAAAATTATTATGGTCTGATTTAAGCTAACGCTCCAGAAGTAAATCTATTAAGCTTAAATGTTCTTTGCCAAGTTACTCAATGTTCTCCTTGTAGCGAGTGAAGCGAGCAGGGTTTGCATAGCAATCTGCTAGGACTGCTAAGCAATCCTTCTGAGTATTGCAGAACGTCAGCGAGCAGGGGACTGAGCCCTTATTAGCTTTTAGACTATAAATTGTA
Organism: Araneus ventricosus; assembly: GCA_013235015.1. Classification (NCBI taxonomy): domain Eukaryota; kingdom Metazoa; phylum Arthropoda; class Arachnida; order Araneae; family Araneidae; genus Araneus; species Araneus ventricosus. Next base: position 36,934 of record BGPR01002160.1, read on the forward strand.
ATTATTTCTACTTCAACCGAAGTGGCAATTTTGCCTCAAAAATATAGAGAAAATTTAACACCTAGCTGAAATCTGCTAATGAAATTAAATAAAGGTCAAATAATCAACATTTTTTTCTGCGTGCATTAGGCATCATATGACGATAGAATACTTTAATTACCAGAAAAATCAGCCTCGAGGCCGTAAAAACTTTTTTTATACATTTCTGAGTCCAAAGAGAAACATTTTTAGGTTATATCCATGGAAATTGAATTGTAAAAATATCCTAAAATGGCTTATATCTGAAGCGAAATTATGGTTAAATTATCCTGCAGGAGTATGTAATGTGGTAACTTTGGCTGTCATAAATCTGTATAATGGAAGTCCGTCATTTTTAAATGCAATAAAAGTATCATTGTAATGCAATAAAAGTATCATAAAAGTATCATTATAAATATCTCTGTTATGAATATGTTGCATTAGGAATATTTTATGAATGTGATCCTTTTTGAATATAAAATTTATCATATTATGTGATTTGAAAGCACAGGAAAACCCCGGTTAACCGAAATCCGGGTCATCCAAAATGCCTCTGAAATCGCAAATCCAAAAAGGCATGTACTTTACTTCCGTTAAATAGTCGTGAGGGCGAGACTATTTTTATTTTATTTGAAGGATTAATTTATATCCCTAAACCCTTTGGCTTAGATAAATAAAAATTGGTATGACGGTTGCTAACATTAATTGTATATCTGTGCCCAAATGTCGTTTCAATTGGTTGAAAAAAGGCGTTCAAATTGCATAATTAAATTTTCTAATCCGATTCTCCATACGCATGCGTACTGGTAGCAATCTCTGTGCACTCCGAAGGATTACGTCGCTTTGTCCTTGGGCCGGCAAGAGTGAAAGTGTGTGATTAGAGGCGTTTTAATCGGTACGCATCTCTTTGAATTTGATTCCTTACCTAAATATTTTAAAATTGCTATAATCTACAATGAAAACTCTTCTGATAGTCATTGGATTGTGGGTTACAGTAGGTTCGAATTTTTTTATCCACGTGGGGGAGAGGGGAAACAACGCCTTTCTGGGGAAGTATACGGCTAAGTTTAGGGGAGACCACCCCCGCTGGTTTATAGTCAACATCCGTTTTGCTCAACTAATGCAAAGCTTACAGCAGTTAATAATGTACAACACTATATGATCAAAGTAACCAGACACTCTCGGACTGACACATTTTTTGAATTTCTCAAAAGAGGATGAACGAACTCCCTTTGAACTTCTCCCATGTAATGAATAGGCTTGAACTCACATTTTACTACGAAGATTCGCTCAAGAGGGTAATTAGAGAGCTGGCTTGAAAGTGATGAAGAAGAAAATGATTTGGCCTCACTCCATTTCACAAAAAACTGATAATAATTTCAAACTTTCGACAAAGATTTTGTTCGTTGTGCACAATACTTACATACATTTTAGTAAGTATTGTGAAATATACAAATAGCATGAATATTCGGGATAATATTATTTTTTCGTACAAAATTCCATATATCTGCTTTATATTTTTTGCTTATAACGTATAGAGTTTTTAACCCAATTAAAAGAATCTTACAGCGTATGCAAAAATATGATATCGAAGCACTGTAGTTAAATTTCCAGTAGGGGAAAAGTGGGGTAAAACCGGATATCTAAGGTTCGAAGTCCTGTTGGATCTAAACTATTCGACATAGAGCTTGTCAAATTTTACTAAAATATTCATTATTTATCAGAGTAGAATATATTTTTCAGAAAAACTCAGATTTTTTCCACTTTGTTTACTAATGATTTTTTGTATAAAAAGTCAAACCACCCACTAGTGGGGTAAAACCGGGTACACATGTTAACTCTATAGGAAATTATGGAAAAATAGATTTTTATTTTATGTAACAATTTAAGAATAGCTATAACAGTTGATAATTTAAGAATTAAGACGATTTTTTAAATTTTAACAATAATTGCAATAGTTGACAATTTAAGAATAAATAATTTTTTTAAAGATTTAACAATAGTTACCGTAGTTGACAATTTAAGAATAAAGACAATCAATTTAAAAATATTTCCAAAATTCGAATCTACATTAGTGATAAAAACTGTATGAATGAAACAGGGAACCTAATAATGTCACTAGCGCATTGAAACAATGCTGGTTTGGAAATTACAATAGAACAGAATAGCGACAAAATGAAATGTAAGAATCCAACAAATGTTTTACAAGACAAGAAATTGGAAAAACGTAATACACTTACTGGGTTCTCCTACTATTTTAATTACCTAATTCCAAAAGCATAAGAAGGAAAATAATCCAATCGAAAAGCAAAAGAAGAAAATTATATTCTACGTAATTCTTTCTTCTTCAAAATTGAAGCTAAGTAAGAGACGAACTCAGTCGAAATGGCGATGCGTTAAATATAACCAAACGCTTGCGAAGACTTCCAGCAAAAGATTTTTAATTTTACATGCGTTTTAAGTTTCATATGAGAAAAAAATGAATAAAAATCGTTTATTTGCAAGCGAGGAAATAATGGAATGAATAAATTTTAATTCTTTTTTAAAATTTTGACTAAAATAATTCTTTGTATTATTTGAAATCATCGCAAAAAATAAAATATTGGAATTCGGAATAAATTGGAAATGCTTTCCATCAGATCATTTGACTCAAAGGTCAAATAGGAATGGCCCTCACAAAGTACCAACTATCTCAAAACCTAAAAAAATCCTCTTTGGTTGAGTATCCGCAGTTTCTCCTAGTCCCCGGTTTTTCCCCACTAGAATTACCCGGTTTTCCCTCGAGTGCAAAGGTTATAAAAAAAGAAACAGAACTACGCAATTGTTTTACTAAATCTTTATTGTCTGATAGGAATCCTTAGTAAACATATAATAAGCCGGACTAAATATAGTTTTTATAATTGCAATGATTAATAAGTAGGGAGGTAGTTTAAAAAAGAAACGAACATTGGAGAGTTGACGTCATAAAACAAATAAACGTTCACAGACGAAGTGAATTCAACAACAACAACATGACAACCATGACCATTCTCTTTTCTTCACTAGTTGAATATAATTCAGAATTTGTTCCTCAGAAAGAGGAATTAATAATTCCAAAATCAAGTCACCCGGTTATACCCCACTACCCGGTTTCACCCCACTCTCTCCTACATAATTTGAATAGTCGGAGATATACGAGTATTTGTAGTAAATAATTTTAACGGCACATGGGCGAAATATAGTACTATTTTTTTTATAATTTGTGAGCGAGATATATAGGACTGCTTCAATAAAACTTCCAGTTAAATACCTTTATGATTCGGGAAGATAGTGGCTTTACAGCTTGCTGAATTTCGGTTACTCTCCAAGAGAAGTTAAATAATCAGGGGTTTACTGCAGATTGCTATTTATTAAACTTGAATCTTCCGATAGTTTTATTGAATTATAGAAATGCTGAATAACCTGAATACCCATGAATACTTATAAAAAACACGTAATGTGTTGCATTTGTATGTTAACTATTCGAAAATTAATATTTTTTGGTAAATTTGTGGAAAATTTAAAGAGTAGTTTGTGGAAAAACCTTCAAAATTTTGTTTATATTAGAGAGCAACGGACATTCAGCTAACTGCAATGCGATATCTTTCTGAATCTAACATATTCACAACGGGAATTTTTTATATAAATTGTCTTTTATATCTGGTTTCCATATTTTAAAAGAAAAATTATACTACGTTTCGCACATACGGTGTTATTTACTACAAGTACTATTTCCGCGAATATTCAAAGTATTTTTTTTTCAAATTTTAATGCAATCCTTTGCTTACATATTGTCACGTATTTTGTGAATATTTCATAATTTGTCTGTAAACTATGCATGTTATAAGTAAAAAACCCAAGGAAAAAATTTGGGATTTTTTAAAGAAAACTTTTAAATTTACCCGAATATACGTGCTATTTGTACGAAAATGCATGTATGTATTGCGCACAGTGAATAAAATCATTGATAAAAGTTGAAAATCATTATCAAGTTTCTGTGAAATAAAGTGAGCCCAAACCATTTTGATATGAAATCCTGGTAAATTACTCCTAAATGACCTCGGGCCCTAATCTTCACTGTAAAATGCTAGTTCAAGTCTATTCATTAGGTAGTCGAAGTTCAATGACAATTCGTCTAGGTTTTCCGTTAAAATTTAGAAAATAATTTGTAAATCCGAAATTATCCCAATTTAGTGCATAAGTGAAAAGCATTTTTTTACCGACTTCTCATATAGCGTACATTATTTGTCAATGCAGGGTGTGGAGGATAAAGTTGAATGCTCCAAGGTTTCGAAAAAGTTTACTGTATTCAAAAATTTTAATAAAAATTGTTTCTGAGGATACGTTTTTGTTTGTGTGCTAAAAAGTAATTTTGAATTTTAATTCATTTCTACTTTTTAATCATTATTATTCACTGTTATAAATATTACGGGACCTTGAAATCAGCTTTCCTTCAAATTCTCTGTTAAGGGGACATACGACTGTTAAACCTCGAAAATTTTCGATTTTATGAAAAGATATATATATTATTCCCCTGTCTTTTCTGAACAATTTAAAACAACCCGCGTTAAAAAAAAATTTATAGAGGGACGAGAATCAAGTTTGTGTGTTGTGCTGCTGATGAATCCAGTCAATTTTAGGAACCATTTTTATTAGGCTACGTTCCACAGCACAGAACATTAAAGTTACAACACACAAGACAAAACAGAGAACAACATCACGATACAAGCACACAGACAAGAATGACAGAGAGGCATCATGGGAAGAAGATGGCTCCAGTAGCGCCACCTACCATAGAAAGGAGAAGGCAGCTGATTGTAACCGCTACAAATTCCCATAATTATGAAAGTTATGAAGGGAAATGCATCAGCTATTCAACGTGAACATTGAATATGGCCATATCTTTTAACCGCTATTTCTCAAAACATGTCTTTTTGATAGTTCGCTCACGATATCTGAAGAACTATTGAATATTTTTACATAAAATGTGTACTGAATATCTATTGTGCTATGTTCTACAAATTAAACCACAGTTATGTGCGTATTTTCCCCAAAGAAATTTTTGGGGTGTTAGAAATGTTGAAATTTTAACAATTTTAAACATTTTTATTTTAAATTGGTATATAGAATAGAAATTAAATTTGAATGTTAATAAATTCAGGTTCAGTTTCTTAAACAGACTGTTTGGATTACTTAGATATCCAAAATATTGCGTTTAGACCAATATTTTATCCGTAATCACGCTCGCAAGGTGACTATTTCATTTCTTCTCCAAAAATTATACCCATATTTATTACACTCTCAAATAAATACATATCAATATTTGAAAATGTATGTACAATAATCGAAATAACAGATATTTTTCTAGGGAAAAAAGTTAATTTTTGAAATTTTTTGTTTTAGAGATATAATGTATCGAATTTGACAGTTTTTTCCTTATTCTTCGGAGGGCATATGTCTCTTTAAATGGTGCCAATAGTATGAAATCAAAAATTAATTAAATTAATCGCTTTAATGACAATTAAGTTTTGAAAAATAATAAAATAGTGTATTTAGTTGATAATGCATAAATGTGCAAAATTTCTCGAAACTCTAGTATTATGAAGTAAATGAGAAATCGTTTACATATATACGTCTTTTAAACAGCTTGGCTGGCCAAGTTGAATAAAAGCGTATGACAATAAATAAAAACAGTTTTTAAAAACACTTGTATTTATGTCCTAAAAAGCAGAATTTTCTTATTTTAATTATTTCTACTTTTCAATGTTGATATCTACTGTTTTTTTCTGAAACTGACTAACAGGTGGCGCCTCTGATATTAAATCAAAATTTAATTTAATTTTTGATGAATTAATAATTCCGTTTTTAAAAATTTTAAAACAGTGTACTGTCTTCAACATCTAACAGCAGTACAAAATTGCAATTTAAATCAGAAAATGGATGAAAATCCATTACGAAATTCCATCTTTATAAACAAGTTAATTAAAAGTGTTAAAAAATAACATAACTCTATAGAATAAAAAAGTTTTATTGTTTGATAAATGGTTTGTTTGTTTCTAAATTTACTTCAGGATAGTACAAGTTGACAGGATAGTACAGTTGAATTGAGCAATGTTAAAACTCCTTCAAAAAAGTGAAACTCCTACAATATGTTTTAGTGAAACATACAAATTTTTCCAAGCAAACAACAAAATGGCTCCAAGCAAATTATAAATGGCAGACAAAGTGGCTCAATAGTCTTGCATGCTTCAAAATTTTTCCTCTTGCCTGAAAAAATAAATTTAAAAAATTTTTAACTGATGAGTACAAAAATATAAAAATAATATAATTTAAATATAGTATGAAACAAATATTATATATTTGTACATATTATATATATATATATAGTTTAACATAATAACCAGCGTTTATTTCCTTAAATTTTGATTTTAGACATATACTTCGAATTACGAAGTTTCATCAAATAAGGTAGGAACTTTTTGAAGACAATTTGGCTTCTGTGGAGATTGAAAATAAAATTTAAGTCAATTAAATTTTTATACAGCCCCCATAAAGCAAATGTGTCACAGAGTAAAATGTTCCTCTTACATTCATGTTTACGTAAACTAAATTTCACGATTCTATCTGCGAGACTTGCAGAGATATGTTAATTTTTAAGTTCAAAGGGGCTGGTAACAAATTTATATGGAGATGTTTATTGCAGAAATGAAAATTCATTCAACATAGAAAACTGCGAAATGCAAATATTTGTCTAACAGTACATCATCCAATCATCTTGGATTGAAAACATTTGCCACTGACGCATTCTGTTACTCAGTTTCATTGGCAGATAGTTTCAACTATCGATTTGATAAAGTCGATAGTTGATATATTTATCCATCGATGTTATATATCAATTAGTGATAACCCGATATCTGCTAATCTCATTCCCAGCCATCTAAAGAAATTCAGCTTTACTATTTATTTTTGACTTACACAATAATATTTCTAAATCCATAATTAAATATCAGGAAATATTAGAGACACAAAGAGTTTTCAAAAATATTAAATGCGATAATCCTTGTAATTTTATATACTCGTCCTATTCTTTAAATAAATTTAAAACAAATATTTTTAAAAATAAAATTTTGTTTGTATTCTAAAAAGTTTAATTATTTAATTATATTTATTTTCTTCTTTTCAGTTTTTACAATTTAATTCATTAATATGAATTTTATGGAATCTTGAAACCACTTTCTTCTCAAAATCACTATCAGGCAACGAAGCTCATACGGAACCAAAATTTAATTCATTAATGAATTAATTAAAAATTATAGCTAAAATGAGTTTAACTGATAATTATGGTCTATCAAAATAGTGTACTATTATCGAGAACACACAAAGGCACACATTTCAAAATTTTAACATACCGGGAATTGATTGAAAAATGAATTACAAAATTCCATCACTGCAATCGTGAAGAAGATAAACTTGAATAAAAGTAATAACGAAATGGAGAGAATAATTACTTTGTAAAAATATATTATTTACAATAAACTTTCATCAAAATGATATTTACTACCGTTGTAACGCTTCCTTTATCTGCGATTGCAAACAAACATGTGACTTACTTTCAAAAGTATTATACACTTGCATGCATCTTAAAAAATAGTTTTTAAAATTATTTAATGGGTACAATGGACGTTGAAAGTATGAAAAATCGACCAAAAATTCGTTTTTTTTATTTTGATCTATTATAAAGAAACAAATTATCAGCAATCGTTTGCAAAAAGAATTATTTTGAAATCTTTACTCGTTCTCTCAATATAAGAATTTTTTTATTGATATCATGGTGTGCCACGCCCACTTGTTTATATTTTGACAGCTGTAGTAAGACAGCTGTTTTTGTGCCTGCGCTGTAAACGAGCCTCGTATGCAATTTTAATTTTATCTCATTGCTTTGCATTTGAAGCTATTAGGAACTTCTACTTCTTCTTTCCTTTTTCTGTTTATTTACGTTTTGTTGTCGACTCTAATCTGTTTGAAATCTCAATCGTTACTGCTATTTCGAAAACAAAAACAGTTCTTTTCAGAACTAGAAATTGCCTTTTGCCCGTTTTCGAATTATATTTTTTATCTGTTATTAATTTAGTTGCATTATATAAATGGATTTAATCAGCTCTCGCTACCGAAAGCCTAAAGGGCGCCCAAAGAAAAGTAGGCAAGTAAAATCTGAAAATGCTAAGAAAAGATGGGCAAAGAAATCGCTCGATTCTGAGCAAAGCATAATTTCTTCTCCTAATGCTACTAACAGCAATGAGCTGGATAAAATGAATTCAGTATCTACAAATGTAGATACTAATTATATAATTATGTGTAAAACACTTTGGTCTTCATTACTGAAGAATATTCCCTGCCATGAATGCAAAGGAAAGACACTTCAAGTAAGTCAGACAAATTCCTTTGGTTTTTCATCAAAAATTTTTCTTTCATGTGCTAGTTGCAAAAAAGAATTTGGTTCTGTGTTTACAAGTGAAAGAGAAGTTGAAGATAAAACATTTCATGTGAACAATCATGAAACCACTATAACAAAACTTCAAAACTATTACAGGAAAGCTGTGAAAGACAATGCACCGGATGTAAATAAAATGAAAAAATCTATCTTTGCATCTCTGTATCATTGTATGTCTACAGATTCCAAACCGCAGCATAGTAAATGTCCTGTTGGAGCAGAATCTTGGTGTTTTTTTCAAAGAGCCATTGCTCAGGGTGAGACACCCAAATCTCACAAAAAAATGAAGACAACATTGTCAGAACTTGTTGTTGAAAAAATTCTTCCTGTATATCAAAGGCTGGCTTCTGATGAGATGCTGTCTAAATGCATTTCAGCAAAAACACAGAATGCCAATGAAAGTCTTCATAGCTGCATATGGAGAAAATGCCCTAAGTAAGTGTTTATATCTAAAAAAAGATTGGAATTAGGTGTAAGTACTGCTGTAAGGGAATATAATTTAGGATATGTAAAAACTCTATGTATAAATGAAGAAAATATATCCGAGACTGACTCTCGCTTTTTGCTAGCGCATAAGAAAGACAAAAAAAGAGCAGCACAAAACAAAAGAAAATGTTCTGAGATATACAAAAAACAAAGAAATGTCGAACAAGAAAAAAAGAATGAAGGGATAACTTATGCTGCAGGGGCTTTTTAATCTGCTTTGACCGATTTGAATCGTAATTGTCAGTGGCCTCCTATGATTGCCTATGATACAAAAGTATTTCACAAGGGAAATAAAATGTTTTTTATTGTTATTTGTGAAATATTTTTAAATAATGATTTCCTTTTTTATGATTATTTTCATATTTCAGTTTATGAGAAGAAAAAACACATTTGCTTCGAGTGTCGTATTATTTTACTATATCTCTTGAACCCATATTTTGAAAACTATTCATTTATATGTGTATATATTTTGAAAAAACATAATTTTTTTTATTAATAATGATTATTTAACAAATATAAGTTGTTTTAATTATGCTCCCATGTTATATAGACAATTTAAGTATATTTTTAGCATTTTCTCAAATTGAAATTTCTGGATGTTATTCGCATTTTAAAATGCTCCTTGCGCATCATATTTTCAGCTAGAACCCTGAAACTTTTCTACAATGCTATATAAGCATATGTCGATGGAATTTTGCATAAATGTGTATTTTCTGAGAATTATTTTTTTAATTGAGGGCCTCGTGTATTGTTCTTGCATTGATTTTTTCATTGATTGTGATTGCATTGATTTTTTCATTGATTGTGATTGCATTGATTTTTTCATTGATTGTGATTGCATTGGTTGTGATAAAGTATTTCACAAGGGAAATAAAATATTTTTTATTGTTATTTGTAAAATATTTTTGAATAATAATTTCCTTTTTATTATTATTTTCATATTTCAGTGGTGAGAAGAAAAAAGCACATTTGCTTCGAGTGTCGTATTATTTTACTATATCTCTTGAACCCATATTTTGAAAACTATTCATTTATATGTGTATATATTTTGAAAAAACATAAAAGTTTTTATTAATAATGATTATTTAACAAATATAAGTTGTTTTAAGTATGCTTCCATGTTATATAGACAATTTAAGTATATTTTTAGCATTTTCTCAAATTGAAATTTCAGGATCTTATTCGCATTTTAAAATGCTCCATGCGCATCATATTTTCAGCTAGAACTCTGAAACTTTTCTACAATGCTATATAAGCATATGTTGATGGAATTTTGCATAAATGTGTATTTTCTGAGAATTATTTTTTTTAATTGAGGGCCTCGTGTATTGTTATTGCATTGATTTTTACAAATTTTTAATGAAAAATCAAGTAATTCTAGATTTGAAGCAAAAGTTGTAAATTCAGTAATTCTAAACATGCAAAATATTGTGTAGAACTAAAATACCTTTTTAAAAAAGCTGGAAAAATAGTTTTATGTTATATTTTAATGCGCATGGAACAATTTGAAGTTTTACAATATTTGAATAAATTTCATTAATTTTTTTACAACAAATCAAAAAGTTACCAATGAAATTTGCTGAAATGTTTTTTACAGTATATGAATGGTATAACAACAATTCTATGAAAATTTCAGAACAATAGCTCAAAAATTGAAAAAAAAATTTTTTAACGTCCATTGTACCCTTAATCTTCTAAATTATTGGTGTTGTAAAAAATATCTTACCGCATCGAATATTCTAGTATGAAATCTATTCATAGCCATGTAGATAATTTTTGCTACTGACTGCTGCTGCTTGAGACAGAATAAGCTAATGGCACTGTCTTGTAATATCTAATATAACGATAACCACCTGATGGAAATGAGCTTGTTCCTCTAGCCTCACCGTTAACAACTGATCCGTCATAATTCCACGATGAAGCTGAAGATCCTGCTCCACCACCAGCACTGTTTAAAGCTGATCCGCCTGATGAGGTAAGAGATGAAGTACCACCAGTACCCCCATATCCGTCAGAAGCTACACCGCCAGCTGCAGGATTTACCATTAGTCTATCACTACCTCCATTGAAAGCTGAAGCTCCTGTTTCACCAGTACCACCGTACTGATAACTGTACACAATTGTTCGACCTGCAGCACCACCAGTACCCCAGGATTTTCCTGTTGCTGTTCCAGATGCTGCACCACCAGCTGCCCCGTTTTGCATCAATCCACTGTAATCCGAATAAGTTGTAGCTGTAGCACTACCAGCACCCCCAGATCCCCGTGTTTCGGTTCCAATTAATTGGCCGCCAGCTGCATCGTATTGTGTTAATCCACCTGTACTCTCAGAAGAAGTTGCAAGTGCAACGCCAGCAGTGTTCCCGGATCCTCCTATTGGGGTTCGAGCTGATGCAACATTACTATCCCCAAATCCTTCTGTTGCAATTTCAATTATTTTGCCACCAGTTGCTCCATTTTCCATCAATCCATTGTTACCTCCTGAAGAAGCTGCAGCTGTTACGCCACCAGTAACGCCATATACTACTGTTTCTGTTACAGATGATGCACCATTTTGCAATACTCCACAGTTATCCCCAGAACATGTTACATCTGCAGCACCTCTAGTACCCCCAAATTCTTCTATTGCAATTCCAGTCGTTTCGCCACCACCTGCATCAATTTGCATCAATCCACCGTCACCTCCTGAGAAGACTGCAGCACCAGTAGTACCCACAGATCCTTCTGTTGCAATTCCAGTTGTTTCGCCTCCAACTGCATTAATTTGCGTCAATCCACCGCTACTTTCTGAAAATACTGCAGCACCATTATTACCCTCAAATCCTTCTGTTGCAATTCCACCAGTTGTTTCACCACCAGCTGAATCAATTTGCACCAATCTACCGTTACTTCCTGAGCAAACTGCAGCACCAGTATTACCCTTACATCCTCCTGAAGCAATTCCAGTTGTTTCGCCTCCAACTGCATTAATTTGCGTCAATCCACCGCTACTTTCTGAAACTACTGCAGCACCACTAGTACCATCAAATCCTCCTGTTGAAATTCTACCAGTTGTTTCACCACCAGCTGAATCAATTTGCATCAATCTAACGTTACTTCCTGAGGACACTGCAGCACCAGTATTACCACTAGATCCTCCTGTTGTAATTCCAGTTGTTTCACCACCAGCTGCATCAATGTGCATCAATCCGCCGTTACCTCCTGAAAAAGCTTTAGTGCCACTAGTACCCTCAAATCCTTCTGTTGCAATTCCAGTTCTTTTGCCACCAGTTACATGAATTTGCATCAATCCACCGGTGCCTCCAGAAGAAACAACAGTCTCTGCGCCACCATTAATCCTGTATTCTCTCATAGGGATTGCATAAACTGCACCTCGTGCTGCACCACTTTGCATGTATCCGTTGTTACCTCCAGAATAACCTGCAGCTGCTGCCCCACCACCGCCGCTATATCCTCTAGAAGTGGTTCCATATGCTCCACTACTTTGCATGTATCCGCTCTTACCTCCAGAATAACCTGAAGATCCTGAACCACCAGTACCACCATACTTATAAATGTATATCACTCTTGGAGTTCCAGAGACAAATGAAGCACCACCTTGAGGTCTCACATAATTTCCTGTTATCGGTTTTAAAAAGATGAACACTGTGACGAGACTGTTTATCTGGAAAGAAAGCCAAGAAAAATTGAATTAAAATGACAAATAAACTTGAAAATCTATTTTCGAATTACGGTAGACATTACGTTCTATCACATGGTTTTAAATCATTCCGTTTTCCACTTAAATCACTATATTAACATCCTGCTTTAGATTTAGATTTTGTACATCAAAAACCTGTACTGTAATAAAATCAACCGTTTATTAAAGCAAAATAATAATTATAATGCGTTTGGTGTTGTGAAGAAAACCTTGTAAACCATTGCCAATGGTGCATATTATCCGTCGAATTCGGCAATTTTCGAAATTATTTTTTAAAATTACCTTTAATATTCAGTGAGTTCTAAATTTTTAAAATGTTTTGAAATTCATTTAACCCGAAACAAAACTTGAAAACTACTTGTCATTGAAATAAAACATTGAACATTGAATGAAACCATGTTGCGCTGCGGTTGATTGCAACTTTAAAGCTGTAAAAAATCTTCGAAGGAGTTTAAAAAATTTTAAGATATTCCAGATCAAGGTGAGGAATGGAATACAGATAAACTTACTAAGGAATAAGAACAAACTGAAGAAGATATAGATGAATTTTTTTATGTTGCTTCTTTACAACATTCAAATCAGCTATAAAGCAAAGACACTCTTTTCCTTTAATGGATATTTACAGAAGTGATTAGTATCTAGCGATATACCAGGAGATCTTAAGGTCAGAAAAAACTTTACTAATTGATAATTGGAAAACTTATTTCCACTAATTGATAATTGGAAAACTTATTTTCACTAATTGATAATTGGAAAAAACTTATTTTCACTAATTAATAATAGGAAAACTTATTTTCACTAATTGATAATTCGAAAACTTTTTTTCACTAATAGATAATTGGAAAACTTATTTTCACTAACTGATAATTGGAAAACTTATTTTCACTAATTGATAATTGAAAAACTTATTTCCACTAACTGATAATTGGAAAACTTATTTTCACTAATTGATAATTCGAAAACTTATTGTCACTAATTGATAATTCGAAAACGAATAAATATGAAAAAATGCTGTTTGCACCAAACTGCTGGTAAGAAAACCTGATTTTTTTATGATGAAAAGAAAAAAGAAAATATTTCAATAGTTTACTTTTCGACCATAAGATGTCTGGTGTGATTTCACTGCTCATTTCTTAATCGGTCTGATTTTTCGAGAACATCACAGGGACGTGTTTAAACAGGTCACAGGTAGCGCATGTGGTTATGCAACATTGTTACAGAACATCATTTCTGAACCGCAACGCGAAAGGCATTCATTGCTCACAATCGCCTTCATGCAGGATGGAGTTCCGCAGCATATCGCTGCTCCTGTGCAGCGTCTGCTACTCTCAATGGGAGGATCATTTCCGCACGCTTGACCTTCCAGGTCTCTCGATCTCAACCTTGCTACTATTTTGTGAAGATTCTTTAAGACAAAAGTGTACCGAGACAAACCGCAATATTATCAACATTAAAAGATACCTTGTGTCTACCATACCGCAAGAAAAGTTGCTTGCTGCTATGAACGGTGTTCTGCCTGATCTGACAGCTGTGCTACTGAAAGACGAACAGAACACTAAACAGTTCTAAGTTTGCTTTGTAACCTGTAAGCGACTTATGACTTGCAAGCCATCTATTAGTCCTGTAAATAATTATTCAAAAAAGTCCCGATTCTTTCCCATTCGTTCAACGGAAACCTCAAATTTTATTTTTATTCGTTTTCAAATTGTTAATCTTAATCAGGTTTTTTCTGACTTTCGGATCACCCGGTATTTAAAACTAGCTTGCATATTAATCAAAATTTAATCGGATCCGTGAAACTGCAGTGTCTTCAAAAATCAAGAATGTATGAAGCATCGAGAATCATGCAAACAATTTTGATCTCAGATACGAAATGTGAGGTTATGGGCATAATTAATAATCGTTTCTTTAATAATAAACATGAAGAATTTTCTCATTTGAGAAGATTCCTAATCATAAAATGACTGACCATCTTTTATTTTGATTTTATTGGACACCACTTACATAAACCTAATATCGTTACAGACTTTAAATCATAAAGTTCAACATTTTTCAGAGGTTAAATTTCTTTACAAATTTCTTCAAAAATTGATTCATTTATGAATCCGTGGAACGAAAGCGAATGCATCAAGAGTGAATGAATTCCAGGTTTAAATGAATTATTGAAATATTTTAAAGAACTTTGCTAACACCTTCCGGCAATCTAAACCTGTGTTAATTTAAAGAGAAATGTATGCACTTTGGACGTTATAAGAGTATATCCTCACATAAATTAGAAGTTAATGAGGAAAGCTTGGAGGAAGACAAAGCAACCAATTAGGAATATCCATAAATATATCTGAGCCCTAACAGATTAAAGCACACCAGTTTGTTAAAATTGAATATTTATTACATATGTGGTATTCCGCCCATACACCGTCAAGAATGCAATCTGGAGCTGTAGTTTAAAACCAACGATTGGCAACGCTCGCTAGCTGACGTCACAGAACTGATGCCGCTCTGGCCAGAGACTGTGTGCGATGGAACGCGATGTCTTACCCAGAACTGCTTGCGATGTAACTAAACTTGATGTACAGGGAAGTAACGCCCTCCTAAATGTCTTTACTTCTATCTTCTTTATTTTATGCCGTCTTAATGTTTGTTTCGTCCTCCTAAGTGTTCCATTAAATATTCGAAAGATCATACCAGAGTGTTTAATTTGCCTATCAACTCACATGGAAGCTGAACTTCCATGCCACATTTATAAAGTATTTCATTTAATTAACATTCTCGACTTATCATATAATAAATTACTATGAGGCTTGTTCAAATAAAAGTGTGACTGCAAAAGCAACAGAACTGAACGCCGTCTCTTACTCCCGTACCCGTGACCAGACACGGGGCAAGACACGGGAATTTTATTTAAGAAAAAGAAAAACAAAATAAACAAAAAGAAGGAAATATATACACTATGTACAGCACAGGCATTTTTACTTTTACACTATTAGTTCGCAATAGTCTTCTTTTCTTTAGATGTTGTTAGACCTTTCTTTTATTTGAATGGGGAATGTCCGGTAATTGAGCTACTTAGTTCAGCTCGCTGGGAAGTTGAAGGCTAGGGAGACCGGAAAAGATCTCCGTTTTCGCTACTGAATTTGTTAATCCCACGAATTTTCTGCCTGGAGACGAGGTTATTGGCGACACTTTTCAGCCATTCTTGTTCGAAGTTTGGCGCTGGCTTCCTCATATGCCAAGACACTGTATAAATACACTCCGTGGCATAGTGAAGTGCCGTGCCAATTCCACCACACCTGCAATAATCGCTGTCAGACAGGTGAAACCTTTTGAGGTAGGCAGGGAAAGGTCCATGTTGAGAGAAGAAGATAACATAATATATAAAACAGTGGTGTTAGGAGAGGAAGAACTTTCAAACGTCTGCTTTAGATGGCGCTGTATGTGGGAGGGCAGCGACGGTTTTTGATTAGCGGCCGTGTATCGTTTTTGCAAACAGAAACGTGTCAGAACGAGTGAAGGAATTCCTCGAAGGCGGCGCTGCAATTTACTTTTTGTGTGCCGAAGGTGCTGTGGAACGAACATTTACAGGCGAATGTGTATGGGACTGAGTGTTTGTCCTTTAGTATCGTATTTCGATGGTGTAAGAATTTTTTCAGTGGACGTGTCCATACAAAAAGAAAATGAGGTCCTTGAAAGTGTTGAAGAATGGTTCCGCATGCAACCAAAGAGTCTTCAAAGCCGGTATTTAGAATCATGTGAAACAATGGGATAATTTTTCAACCAACATGGGGATTCTGTTTAATAGGCAATATGTGTATACATTAATAATTGATTTCATTCTGTATAAACTCATAAACTGTCTTCAAAGTCGCACCGGATGCTGTTTGTTTACGACATGCTCTTTTGGTGCATTTTAACATGTGAATGTACAAACAATTACACTTCATTTATTCACTATAATATCGACTAAGTACCTTTGTCCCATTTCCAATTATACGTGTATTGTAATTAATAAACCCTTGCAAAATATTTTCGCAGTACCACTTTCATTTGAACAAGCCGTTTCTCTTATTGACAAATTCTAGAAAGCGTCAGTTCAGTTTTCAATTCCATTCCACTAATTACGTCACTTCCCACTTATCGCACAGACTTGTGATAACATCTTTGAGAATTTCTATTGTGAAAAATTGGAAGATTAAGTGTAATTCTTGTAAAAATCTTAACGTATAGGGGAATGATGCCTAATTTGCACAACCTAAACATGTGTTTATGTACACAGATAGAGAAGAACATTTAATAAAAAATAAGTAGTAAATTTCTCTTCAAGTTTATCTATCTTCAAGAAAATGTAATTAACTTTTTATGCAATACTCTTCAAAGAAGGAAAAAATAGCTTAAAAATTGTGTCATCGGTCCAGTTAAGAAAATTGGTTTCTTAGGTTGGACCATTGGTTTCCCAGATTGGGCTACCAATTTCTTTAATCTGAATTAATCCAAAGATATTGTTTGATTATAAAATTTACACCTGTGCATTATGCATGGGCCCAGTGACGAATTCAGAACTCGGGTCTGGGGGCTGAGGTCATAAAAATTTTGTATCGTCAAGACGAATGTCAAACCTCATGGCTTATGTAAACCAAAACACTTTAATTTTACAGACTTGACTCACCTGACAATAAGAATCATAAAGAACATTACAGTACTTTCGATAATTTAATGAAAATACAATGAAATAACTAGCCAAAAAATGTTTTCGACCGCATCAACGCTAAAAGTACAAGTGGTATGACTAGACAATTAGGAAAATTTTCGAGCCTGTCTAGCCAGAAAGCAATGTTGTCACGTTTTCATTACTTTTTTAAAAGGGAAATTAAAAACAAACAGTTGTAGTGATGTTAAATAAAATCAAGAATTCTGGTTTAGCTCGGGGGGCTGAAGCCCGATAGCCCCCCTCTGGATTCGCCACTGCATGGACCACTGTATTGCATCTTCTTTCTTTACTTCAAGGAAATGAAGAAAATGATACTTATTCTCAGTTTTTGTCCTTTCCTTATCCAAAATTCGATGGTTTTAATGTCATTTTATTGTTTTTTTGCTTTGACTTGTTTTTCTTTCAATATATGAGGACTACTAGTGGTGATAACTGCTTTCTGAGCCACTCCTGTAGTTCAAGATAATCCCAATGATTTAAGTAGTCCAATTTAGAAAACTGTTTGCGGTACAGTCTAAGCAACTTTTGGACAACAATAAAAAATTCTTGTAATCTTATGTTTAAACTATTTTAACCCGCTAACGCCCTGAGTCCTATTTATAGGAAAGTTACATTTCACTCCTGTGGCTAAGCCGAATGCATCCCAATGTTCTTCTATGAAGTCAATAGGTATAGCCGTTTTCCTAAACAGTTTTCAACAAGTATATGCCACCAGTTAGCCAGATTTTGATGTCAAAATATCGTCATTTTGAAGTTTATTGATTTTTCTTTTGATTTGTTTTTGAAGTAATTCAAAGAATTCAAAAGTATTTTTATTATTTAATGCCATAAATATTAAACATTTTAAGAACATTAAAAAAATTTAATATTTATGGCAAAAAGTTTTTAAAATTGATTTTCTGCCAATTGTTTAAATATTTTTCTGAAAAACAATCAGAATTTAATTTCACTTCTCAGTTAACTTAATCTTGATATTTTAAACATGATTTAATATAAAATTTATTGAAATCTATGCTTTAAATTAATGTAAGCGCTAATGGGTTAATAAAATTTTTATGGTAAATTGTAGCCGAACAAATTTCCTATTTGAGGATATAGTAAAACATTTTCCTACTTACTTTAAAACAGCATAAGGTTTTTTTTCTTTTCGTAAAATAATTAATAGATGTTACTTTGTTGTCAATTGATGACTTAGTTCTTTTCTTAATTTGGAAGAAAAGAGCAAATTGGATAACTAAAGTTGGATGGAGGGAGTATTTACTTCTACAGAAAACTGCAAATTTCTAAATCATCTAGAATTGCAATTTTCGAAATTTAATTGTCCCAACGAAGCGAGATTCTGTTTTAACTCAAGCATTCGGCATTTCTTCTGTTTGTCTGTAATTTCTTTTTGTTACCCATTCACAATCGAAGACATTGTTCGATTTCCTTCGAATTTGGCATTTAAGTTCCTTGAAGTCATTAAAAACGATATATATGTAAAAATTTATATTTTTTTATTCCGTTTCAAGATGGTGACCGTTTTAAGGGTTTCTATGTATTGACTAGTCAATGGCGAGTTTGGTGTCATTAAATAGTTTGAGTCATTTTGATAACGGCGAGACATTTAATATTAATTTTGTTAATACGGATAAAAATAGGCATTTAATTTTAATTTTGGGAATACTGATGGAAACAAAGGCTTGTGTGAATAATTCACATTCGAAAAAAAATGACTAAACCTTTTAAGACTGCGATGAAAAACACATCTTAGTTCTTTTTTTAATGCAACGTGTACTGTTCACGGAACTACTTGTTATAGCATGGATATAATTCTGTTAAAGCAGTTTATGAAGTTTCACGAAGATCCTAAGCTAACAGGTATGCATTATAGTGTGATGGGTTTCTGAAAACCGATAGATGTTGTACCGTGTATCAGTCAGGGGCCAAACTTGAAGAGCTGAAATTTTTTTTGTAAGAAATGAAGATTAAGTTTAGATTGTGACTTCCAACTAGCGTTTCGTGGCAGTATTTCGAGTGTTGGGACTGTTATTAAAAGCATTATGAGATTTTTATAGCAAATTTAAACGCTTTTAAGCAACTTAAGATTTATAACATTTAAGGTTTTGAAAAATATGTTTTTAAATTACATTTGTCTTAGCATATTTGCATTGGATTAAAACCTCCTTGTATGTGAGTGTTTGTAAATTTTAATATTATCTATTTCAGAGCTTTTGTCCTCCTAGCGGCGGAGACGTCTTTTTCTGTTTCTCACAGTATTTATGGATGAGGTGATAACAATTCATCAGATTCAGAACAGGTGATGTATGAGAGGTGAATAAAACCAATGGCTCAAGGAGAACACTTATGGCATTAAGTGTCGTAGAAGAAACCAAGGAGATCATCAACAACATAAAAGAATACAAGGAAAAAATAACCTTGACTTGGATTAGAGCACTCATGGGGAACTCTGGGAATGAAATTGCTTATCAACTAACTAAGGACGCAACATTAATTTCAGATGAAACAATTAGAATTGTTCTCTCTTCAAATCAGAAAAGAAATGATAAAATTATAAAGGAACTGTGGCAAAACCGTTGGAATGTATCAAATAATTCACGATGGACCAAAACCCTAATAGATAAAGTTAACTTGGATAGGTTACTTGGTGATTTCTACATAAATTTTGACGACGCATGGAATTTTTAGAGAACATCAGGCTATATCCTTCAAAAAACCATAGTTATGTTTATGCGACCAAGAAACAGGATCCACATAATTAAAGAGCGTAAAATTGGGAACTCATACAAAAAGTAATCGGCCTAGTGAGTGGCAATCAATGAGCTTAAAAGACATGATCAAAAATGTGGATATTCGTGTCTCATTGCGAGAACTTCTTCACGAACTCTTAATTAAAGAATTAGACTTACTGTCACCCAGTGAAGCTGCTGATTCATGTCTTTGAAATTTGTTAAGGTATCCGAACACGTTCGGAGTACTTTTTTCTTAAATTGTGAAATAGAAACACCAAAATATGTTTTTTAGATTCGAATTTAATAAAGATTAATATTAGCGTATGATTTTTGAGTATAAATTATTATAAATTTACAAAATTCTTGAATTTCTGCTGCTTTTTAGAGGAAATTTCCCAAAACTTCAAACATGCTACAGGTCAAACTTTTGTAATAATTCAAATAAAACTAATACTAAAATAAACTACATACTATGAACTAGTGCTTGTACTAGAATCTTAACATTGTTTGGATAAATAAAAATTTTATAGCTAATCGAACAATCATTATAAAATTTTCAGCAAATTTTCTATGTCATTTTTCAAATAAAAGACCATAATTTAAAAAATATTGTTACAATATACATTATTCCAGTACATTCACTAGAGAAACATTTGAAGAAAGTGTTTACAAAATTTCAGCACAATTTAATGTTAATATCTTGAGTTATCATGTTTGAAGTTTGAAAAATATGCATAAAATCTAATTTTGAGAAAAATCAAATTTTAGTTTTTCCACGCGCTCAGATTATGTATCTAAACTTTAAAAAAAATCCTAAAAATATACTGACATCATATTAGCTTGCAAAAAAGGAGTTTAAAAGAATTTTTGACAGGTTTCTGTCCCTTTAAATGACAACTTTCGGCTAATTAAACGCCCACTTCCGGTTTTCGGTTTGTTATAAAACAATTAATATCTCATCTTCTAATTAATGTACCGACAAAAGTAAATATGTTTTAGAAAGGTAAATGAATGAACTATCGAAAACATCAAAAATTTAAAAAAATGGAATTTTGGTCGAAAATCGACTTTCGAACGTGTTCGGATACCTTGATTTCACTGGTGTAAAATGTAACACATTTTTACATTCAGGGCCTAGATCAGGGTGGGGTAAATACTTAATATTTTCCGTTTCTCAGGTTCAGTTCAAAAACAGGCACTTCGTAATTGTATGCATGTTTTCTTAAGCAACCATGGATGAAATGTTCTTAATATTTCAGAGGTGTAATTAAATACAAAAAATACTGGATAATTCACTTTAAAAGCTAAATTTGCTAACCTAAAATTAAAAAGATTAAAATAATTCAGCGCGCGGAGGGCTTGTATAGTTTTATTCCTTTATATAATATTCTGGTAAAAAAATAATGCTTATTTTTCAGAAAATATATATTAAACTTATTTAATTTGATTTATCCCTGTGCCCCCATATATGTTTCGATTCCTCTTTTACAAAAGAAATCTTTGGAAAATAATCATAGCAATATTTTATCCATGCTTAATTTGAATTCACTTTTATTCAAAAATGTGTATGAAAACCTAATATTTATGGAAAACCAAGTCAAAGGTTTACTCGATTCATTAATTGCATTAATTAATTTTAAGAGACGAATAAAATAAAATTTCAAAATAATAAATTTGAATTATGATATTGTATATTATATACGAAAATATTACATGTCACCGATATTGCATTTTATTTAATGCGGCATAAAGTATTAACAAACTAGAAAATCACTCGTCATGGTATGAAGGGTGCAAATGGCCTCTTCATTCGAGCGATTTCCCGTCAAATTTGACGTGTTCAAATAGATATATATGAGAGAGAAATGTTTAACATTGATTGAAAAAATAAATAAACATATGTTTTATGACAGGAAATCGTTTTTTTTATCTACGTATTATTTACAAATTTCTTTATTCAAAAACCCTCTTGCTAAACAACATTCCGTGTGAAATATTTTTCGTTGATTAACAATTTTATTACAATTCAATAACCATGAAATTCTCAGCTTGTCAAACTTAAGTCAGAAGTTAAAATTTCAAAGGAATTCTTCTTCGAAATTCTAATCAAAACAAAACACTTCTCTGCTTGTCAAAACGTTGCCAAAAAATATTATCAAATTATATCATAACGATTGCAATAAATAATAAGATACATCGTGGCGTCCAAACTATATCACGTGCATGATATACTACTGACGTCGTAATTCAGTACTTTCTATTAAAAAACGAAAATTAATTTGAAATATATGATTAATATAATTTAAACTTTCTCGGGAACTATTGATCATAGCGAGATAAATTTTACATCAATCGATAGAAAATTTTATTTCACTATTTTAGAGCTATTAAATTTGAAATTAGAACGACAATTACTCTTTTAAATTTAAAATTACTGAAATTGAGGTTCTCTAACAATGAAATAATGCTGTTTAACATCTCGCATTGCTATGGCGCGAGTTTTATTGTTGGTGACGTCAGAGCGTTACCGAGAGACAGATCGGGGTTATTATATTAGTAATTGTTAAATTGCTTAATAATATTAGCAAGACTTCTTCAATATTTCTTTGACTATTTCCTACTCTGTAGCACACTCTGATGGAACGTACTATTTTGCTATATACAAAAATCCTCTTATATATATCTCAAGATATCTAGAATATTTTGATACAGAACAAGATGAGCCAAAATGAATGCCCAGATTTCTAAGCTTTATAACAGGTACTTGCTGTAATTATTTGAAAGATAGGGGAAAGTCTCTGAATTTGGATCGGCGCCTAGTCTGAGAGTACATCATAATTTCAATTCTATTAAATCTTTGACTCATAACACAGGTAAATTATATTGAAGAAATGTAAATTGAGGTTTATGGAATCATTTTTGAGAGACAGAGCTCAGTGATTACATTTGGGAAACCACTGGTCGAACCTAGGAAACCAGTTCCTTAATTTTACCAATGACAGAATAATTTTACGTTAAATTTTTCTACTTTAAAGTATAATAAAAAAATTTATTACAGAGTTCTGAAGATAAATAAACTATAAAAAATGCTACTAGTTGTTGTTCAATTATATTACTTCTCCATCAATTTCCAAGAAAAAATATCCATAAATAACTGCAACTTTCTCCCACACACTTCAAGAGGTAATATATTCCAGTTTTGAATGCAATCAGTAAAATATATAGTCTTTCAAATAAATACCGCAACTGCCTTCCTGTAATAAACTGTGAGTCACAGCAATCATTTTGACTCATCTTGTACTACAGCAAAATAAGAAATGGCAGAGATGCACTTAAGTTTTCCTCTTAAAGCTATCCATCTCTATTTCACTATCATCGATTCGAAATCATTTGAATAAGAAAGTTTCACGAATTCAAACATAGAATTTAAAACCATGTACCATTTACGCATCAAATATTAAGCGAGATGTTTGCTATAAATATTCACAAATATATACTTACATAAACTTTTAACAGATACGGTATAGATTTATAAAAGAGCAATAAAACCTCATTTTCATATCATACTATAAATAAAGTAAACCTTTGATTTGTTGGACTTAAGATTTAACAGATAGAATTTTACTAATATAGCAAATGTAGTTGGAATGTTCAACAGAAAAGTTGCTTGACTACAGACTGTTTTCCTGATCCTAATATGCAGTCTTATGTTGTATTTTGTTACTAAATTGGTAAGCTGTTACGGTCAATGTGAATAATTGATTATAATCGATAATAACCGCGGCTATTATATATAATAGTCAGTAATTGTTAATAATAACCGCATAAAAAATCCAGCAATTATAAATATTAACTGCCTAAAGATCCGGTAATTATATATAATGACAGATTAATCACATTGACAGTAGCATACACAATAATTATTTTTTTACATTTAAATTATACAGCACAGTTTCAAGTGTGATATCTTTCTTTAAATGTTCATAACGCAATTTAGGATTCGACTGAAATTTCCAATTTTAAGGATGCGCTTTCGCCCAGTCAGTCCATCAGGTCGAGGGTTTACTTTATTTAGTATATTTATCTCTTCGCTGTTACTATGTGTCTATCAAACTAAATAAAATATTAATTAAATATAAAACAGCCTCCATTCTCGAGCCCAAGAGTTTGTACGTTACTATTTCACGTGCTGAGAAGCAGATGTTTATATAACAACCATAGAGTAAAAATTTTCAAGTTCCTTAAAAACTCGTACACATGAGAAAAGTTTTCGTTTAACTGCACTCAATTCTTTTTGTTTCTTACTGTTGAAAGCATCGTATCGTTTATAGCTAAATCGGTGCCCAGTGTCGCCTTTTAGCAGCATGCCCAATTTTATCTTCTAAAATCTTCGGAATATGATTGAAGCTCTAATGCCTGTTGCTTCCAATAGGATACAGATTAAAAATTTTATTAAATCAATTTACAAGATATAGATACCAGCCTGAGTACAGTTAAAAAATATAAATAAATTTATGTTTTTTTCTCTTGAAGCGACATCTTCTTGGCTTTTTTTCGTACTCTTGAGAATACCATATTTTATTCTAAAATGCTGAAGGAAATTCCTTATCCTTCTTATTAGTTATTAAAATGCATCTGTGTTTAATATTATAAAATTTTATCGAGGATTTTTTTCTGAAAATAAAGCCTAACATTTTCAGTTGGTAAAAAACTGTTTCTCAGCCATAAACCATACTTGAAACAAAATAGGATTTTTTAAAGAATTTTTCCCACATTTTATTCAAGAATTAAAAGCGAAAAAGCATTTTAAAGTCAATTTTTAAAAAATATGGATTTTAAGGGTTAACCTTTCCGTCTATAAAATGATAACATTTAAAACATTTATTGAAATATTCTCTTACCAGAAACGTACCCATATCTTTTAAAAGGGTTTACTTTTTCTCTGCGGCTTTTTGGCCATAAAGAATGTCAAGTATTCACATTTATAGACGAGTTTGCTTACAGATAGGTGGCCATGATTGAGAAATGCAATTAATTTATTTCATTGTTTCAATCCTTAAATGTCAACACCATACAAGGAGTCCATATTCATAAAAAAAATTGTGCAATCAACAACAAAGCTTCATTTTTAGCCAGCTTAATCGTGAATTGCAGAACATTTTTAAATTAAAACGTAGTAAAGAAAAATCATAACAAAGTTCCAATTCATTGTTGAAACATTTTTCAAAGTACTTGTTTATATAATCTTCATTTGCTATGACAATTCCGAGTAACATTTATCATATTTCCAAGAACAAACAGACTCAGAGTATGTCATAAAATTTGAAAACATCGTGATTGAATTTCCTTTTGAACTTTATATCTGCAAACAACAATGAAGATGTATAATAAGTCGATGAAAGATTTCAGTTCAAACAAATCTTTTGCGGAAATTGAGTGTTTTTTATTGAGAGTTGGCAATTAGGTGTTTTTATAAATAACACCCAATGAGTCTTTATAAATACTGGGTGTTATTTGCGGAAACAAGACCAATTTTAAGGAATACGGATGCACTACTAAAAGTATTCCAAAGTGTGTGCAGTGAAACTACTGCAGTCCGTTTCCGTTGCACAAGATAAAAAACAGCTGCATTACGGTCCACAACATAAAACCATTCATAATGCAATAATGAATTTTTAAAAACCATTTTTGTTTGAAATCAGGTATGCATTTAGGAACCACCATCCATTTTAAGGATTTGAGGACCACTACAGAAACTGTCTCAAAATTTGTGCAATGAAATAACATCATTACGTTGCATAACATAAAACCATTCATAATGCGATAATTAATTTTGAAAAATGTTTTGTTAGAAAGAGGTAACTGAGGAACCACCATCCATTTTAAGGATTCCAAGTTCACCACTCAAACTATACCAAAGTATATGTAGTGAAGCAAATGCAGACTGTTTCAGTTTCACAACATAAAACCACTCATAATCCAACAATTAATTTTGAAAAATTCTTCTTCAAAATTTCTTCTGCATAGTTTTATAATATTTATAATATACGTATATCTTAAAATTTCCTTTTTTTGGTTTTGGCTCATTATTGAATTATTGTGTCTCCCAAACAGAATACTTCTAAAATAATATTCAGGCATTTTTCTAAAATTAGTTCCTATATGTTTTTGTGCTGATTTTTAACCTGAGATTCCGATTGTATATCTATTTTCCTTCCTACGTTTATAAAAACCGATTTTATTGAGAAATAAGCGCAAAACATTACCCAAAACAACACAAAATATTAAATAAAAAATACAAGATTATATATAAATTTTGAAATTCCAGCTCTGAGGTGCATTGAGTCACCATTAAGATTACCTGTGTGCCAAATTTCAAGGCTGCAAGTGCGACAGATTCGTGTGGACATCGCACGCACGCACACACATGATTGCCTTTTATTAGTATAGAAGAGAAGAAAACGGCGAGCAGCCTTATATTTATACGAAAGGAATTTGTCTTCACCTCCGCTTTTCCGAGAGGAACTTTTTCATTGATAAATGGCACTCATTTGTATTAAATGTGTCATGCTGAATTCAAAAATGGCCTTTGTTTTATCCTTTAGCTAGAAATTCTGTGAACAGTAGGCCTCGCGCCAGCCCTCCCTCCACCAAATCCCAAAAGGTATTCAAAAAGTCTAAGTTCTCTTCTTTTCCTAGCAGTGTTTAAACGTTTATTCAATGTTTTCATTCAGTTTGAAGACAATATTGTTTCCAGAGATACCAGACATCGTGATTTATCTCTCAAGAGGGTACTTTCGTTGCTCCCGTATATACAATATCTTCCAAAGTTATATTTGCAATCTTAAACCAATCAATATACAATACAGCAAACCTATATTATGCACAAATTTTACTCCCGGTATTAACAAAACAGATACATTAATTTATATAAAAGTTACAACAAAAATGTATTGAACAAAGTTGTAGAAAATTTTACGCTCGAAAGAGGAGATAATATTCAAATTTTTATAACATGAATCATTTGGCTAAAATCCTTGAAAAAACAAACTTTTAAGAAAGTAGAAAAATATGATTAGACGGAACTAAACAGGAAAAGGCATGATATTATCTCTCTTTCATTTATGCGAGTTACTCACACAAATCTCTGCTGCCATCAGTATCAATAAAATTGCATTTAAATGTCTGATTTTATCCGCATTAATAAAATTACAATTAAATGCATCTTCTTTACAAAAAGGATTAAAATGTTTTAATGTCGCCAATTTGCAATTGACTCGTCAAAACACTGAAACCATTAAAACGACCAACATCTTGAAACAGATTAATAAATAATAATTATTACCTATGCGTCGTTTTTTATGACCTCAAGGAACCTTCATGCCAAAACCGAACGAAGCAGTTACGTCGTGACTGCGTAACAAAAAAAATAGACAGACGAAATGCCAATTGGTCGAGTTGAAATAGAGACCTCGCTCGATCAATTAAAAATTTTCTTATTTAAGGTACTGTAATAAACGATGTCGTGAAAAACGCATATGTTCAATGAAACTGTCATAATATCTTAATCATTCTAACTTTTGCATTTACAAAGTAAAAGGCATCAATGCAAAACGCAATGCAAAAAGTTCGAAATTCGATTCTGTATGCCTCACCTATCATTAAATTTGGTCAGGAACAAGCGAGAGAATCCAGATGCTTCACAGGAAGCTCATAATGCACATATTATTGAATATCTCTCTAAATGCTATATGAATTTTCCTCGAACCTCGATCATATAAAAAGTAGGTTTTAACTCCGAGATTCGGTTACGAGGACATTTAGGGGACCGACCAGAAATTGATGAAGTGGAAAAGGGTTTTTGACTCACCCCGCTTTACAGAAAGCTGATAATAATTTGCAACTTTCATCAATTATTTTGTGAGATGTGCTGAATATTTGCATGCATTTTCGTAAAAATAGAAAGAATATTCGGGAAGATATAAAGGCTTCTTTAAAATATCCCAGATTTTTCCTCGTGCTTTTTCTTACAATATGCAGAGTTTCCATTCAAATTATACGAAATTTGCAGAACACTTGATAATGTGCTAGAGCAAGATTGTATTAAATTTTCAAAGAATACATTGATAATAAAAGAAGATATAAGCATTTGCAGTTAATAATTTCTTACTGCTCATGCGCGAAAGGTAGCGCAATTTTTCTTTCGCAATTTCAAAGCCACATTTATAGGGCAACTTATATAAAATTTCCAGATAAATCCCGTTGATATTTAGAAAGATGTTGACAATTTGGTTTAGAATGGTTTTATGTTTAATGCCATCTGCTGCCTCCAGCTGACGTTTGTACCCCCATGTTTCTATGAGATTTGGGATTCTTATCGTACACATGATCACCCCTCGAAGTTTTTCCCACGATCGTACAATCAAACTGCTTAAAATGCACATTTGTTCTCGATTTCCCAAACTGTGACGTCTCGAAAGTGATTTAAAAAGGGAAAAAACAGTTAGTTATCACGAGATACCTTTATTTTTGGTGTTCAATGTGCTCACCGCCATCTACAATACATATTTAAGCCCTTGTTTGAATTTCAATTTTGTACACGTTTTAGCAAGTAGTTGGTGCGCTAGCAGCGGTATTACGTCATCTAAAGTGCTGCAGTGTTGGCGGAAAGGTCCATACCCCTGCTCTTTGAATTATTCCCACAGGAAAAAGTATAATGGGGCTATTTTTTGCCCCAAAAATAACATTTTCCCCTTTTGTCCATACCTTGTGACATCAAAATTTCGGAAAATGAGAACAAAATAAATGTGCATTTTAAGCGTTCTGTTCTTCGTATTATTGTACACAAGGTGACTTTTTGTACTAAATAGATAACGCTCTACAACTTTGTAATTGACATTTTTCCGCTATTTTGTACCGTTTTCGAGATAGGAACGCTAACTCCGAAGTTTGCTACTAGGTGGCGTTGTCTCATCGTGGCCCTTATTTATGTGGGCACCCTGTATATATATATATATATATATATATATATTATATGTATATATATATATATATATATAGACAGAAACCTATCAACTTACGGCAATCTACTAAAAGTTATAACTTCTTCTTTCCATCATTACCGAAGATGGCCCTTGCGGCGCCAGGCGCTCTGTCAAACCACTCTTATCAGAATACTGTTGCTTGCTGAAAGGTTTTAAATCTATTTCAGTGTATAAAAATGTAAGTGGAACAAGATGTTTTTACATTTATGTAAAAGTTATGATAGATCCTAGGGCAACGTATTAGGAGAAAGAAATAAACAAACAACTGTGCCGCTGCTGTATTGTTTGTTTATTTTTTATTTGTTGCATTGTTCCGTGTTAATTTGTAATCTTCATATTGTTCATTGTTAATCTTCCCGTATTCTTTTATTTTCCCTATTTTCTTATTTCTTTATTATTATTTTAGGTAGATTCCTTATAGGAACTCTACCTATTGCAATGGTTCTCATGACACGACTTTCGGAAAATTTCTGCAGATCTTCACCGATCATCATATATATATGTATAACGCTTTTTCCCATGTTATCTTGTGAACACAATAACTCGAGTAATTTTGATGTAAATTTAACCAGCTTGGGGTATGTTGTAAGGATAGTGAAAATCTCGGTCGAGTTCGTAGATGGGCTATCCAGCTCAAAGGGGGTGGAAATGGTGTGGGGTGAAAATTTTCATTTTCCCATAATTCCTTTACAAATGAAAATAGAAAGAAAATTCAAATTAGGCGAATTATTGCCTTATCATAACAAACAATTTTTGAATTTAAACTTTTTCGATAGCTACAATTGCTTAGAAGTTATGAGGAGAAAAGTGATTTTCCCACCCTTCCCCTCCTCTCCCCCTAACTTAAAGTACGTTTTAACCTATGCATGTTACCCCTCGTTGGAAAGCTCTCGTCATTTGCAGTTTCTTCCACCCTCTTTCATTCTTGTAGCTCTAATACTTATGAGAATAGAGGGCAAAATGTTCTTTTCCTTATTATTAGTAGTAGAGAAGTATATGCATAACGCTTTGGCCCGTGTTATTTTGTAAACACGGTAACTATAGTAATTTTGATTAGATTTTAACTGGCGACGGATATGTTGTAAGGACGGTGAAAATCTCGGCCGAGTTTACAGATGGGCTAACCAGCTCAAATAGGGTGGAAATGTTGGGGGACTGAAAATTTCATATTCCCATAATTCCCTTACGATTCAAGATAGAAAGAAAATTCAAATTAGGCGAATTATTGCCTTATCACAACAAACAACTTTTGTATTGAAACTTTTTTGATAGCCACAATTTCTTAGAAGTTATGAGCTAAAAAGCCATTTTCAATCCCCTCCCCAACTTATCTTTTCCCCATAGCTCTGTTATGACTAAAGATAGAAAAAAAATTTCAATTAAGCGAATTATCACCTTATGATAACGAACAACTTTTATATTAAAAGTTTTTTGTCTGCTAGAATTGCTTATAAGTT